>JAGDYQ010000027.1:7663935-7815848 GCA_021962125.1 Bulinus truncatus | reverse complement strand
TAAATCCTGACAATTTAGGAAAAAAAAAATTTGCTAAGAGCATTCTAATTGTAATAAAGGACTCTCATGTCAACTTAGGTGACTTCTGACTCAGTTGTGTGGATTTCTATAGTTCAGTTATCATAGATAAATACAAACACAGTCCCATTTGATACATAAAGATTTAATATTACGTAACGAAATTTGTAAATATTAACTATTATTTATGAGTTAAATTTAAACTTAAAATTATTCTGTTCATGTAGCGGGATATTATAAAATTGAACTTGTTTAGTGGATATGACGTCACACTGATCCAACTCTCTTGATACTTTTTGGTGTGCATGAGTTCCCTCCCCTTTTATTGATTTTAGAAAAATGAGAATGGAGCAGCACATTATTTGAGGCAGAGCTTGTCATTTATTCCTTTCTTCCATTCTAGAAAACAAAAAATATTTTTTTATCTGGAAAATATACTTTATTAAGCTTAGTAAAAAAAAGGCTGTTCATTTTGTAAGCAGGTGTGTATGTGTGTGTATGTGTGTACGTTTGGGAGTGTGTGTGGGTATATGTGTATATGTGTGTGCGTGTGTGTGTGGACACACAGTTCTATTATATTTATATCCGATTCCTAATTTTTCAAAACTATTGGTGAAAAATAGTTATATCAATTTATATAATGAACCAACTGATATAGTTAAATAATTGTTTAAAGCTAGAACAGTGTGTATGTAACATGTTACAAGTACTGTAACTACTGATATAGTTAATTGTTTAAAGGTAGAACAGTGTGTATGTAACATGTAACAAGTACTGAAACAACTGATATGGAGTAAAACCGTTAGTTGGGGACATGAGCATGTGTTAAGTAAAACCGTTAGTTGGGGACATGAGCATGTGTTAAGTAAAACCGTTAGTTGGGGACATGAGCATGTGTTAAGTAAAACCGTTAGTTGGGGACATGAGCATGTGTTAAGTAAAACCATTAGTTGGGGACATGAGCATGTGTTAAGTAAAACCGTTAGTTGGGGACATGAGCATGTGTTAAGTAAAACCGTTAGTTGGGGACATGAGCATGTGTTAAGTAAAACCGTTAGTTGGGGACATGAGGATGTGTTAAGTAAAACCATTAGTTGGGGACATGAGCATGTGTTAAGTAAAACCGTTAGTTGGGGACATGAGCATGTATTAAGTAAAACCGTTAGTTGGGGACATGAGCATGTATTAAGTAAAACCGTTAGTTGGGGACATGAGCATGTATTAAGCGTAATTAGTTTGAAGAAGGCAGACTATTTAAATGTATTCAGAGGAGATGCTTTTGGTAATGGAAGTTCAACTGTAAGATACGTATTCACGGAGAAAGCAATATTTAAATGATATTAGATCTAAAGACTTTTATTATACTTGTCATGTAGTCAATTAATGATAATTAAGATTGTTGATTTTTCTCAAGTACGTCATTTAGAGTAAGTTAAATTATTGTTGTAAATCGTGGGAGACAAATAATTTAAACAATAGATATCAATCGATTGTAGAATTAACTTGGCTTCTACACGATACAAACTGTTTATACAGATGGAAGAAAATGTTTGGGAAATTAGGACAATCTTATTAGGATATATTTGAAAAATTGTAGGGACATATTAGAAGAACAGTGTAGTAACACATTACAAGAATGTGGTACGGATGGCCAAGTGGTGTAGATGCTAGAATGTTATCCCACAAGTCAAACGAATGTTATTTACTTCTTCAGTCGCTCTGTAAGAGTCAAACGAATGTTATTCTTCAGTCGCTCTGTAAGAGTCAAACGAATGTTATTTACTTCTTCAGTCGCTCTGTAAGAGTCAAACGAATGTTATTTACTTCTTCAGTCGCTCTGTAAGAGTCAAACGAATGTTATTTACTTCTTCAGTCGCTCTGTAAGAGTCAAACGAATGTTATTTTAACAACGGAAATATTTAAATTAAATATAACATCTATGTGTGACTTTATCTATCTTTAGATACTGATCTCATCAACTATATATATATATATATATATATATATATATATATATACATATAATTTATATATTGTGATGTTAAATTTACATCTACCTTTTAGTGATGTTCTCATTTACACCATGTGAACATTTACACCATGTGAACATCACTATAAGGTAGATATAAATGTAACATCTCAATATATACTGTTGATGAGAGATCTAAAGATAGATGTAGTCACACATTGCCGATGTAATCAATTTAGCTGTCATGTTGGCTGGGCCAGTGACGTTACATTAAATTAGATTTGCCGCCATCTTGTTTTATTTATGTATGTATTTATATTATCCCTTCCGATTTTCCAAGCCATTAGGTATAGGTGACAATACTGTCAAGCGATCTAGATGTTTAGTCCGATGTTAGCTATTGGATCACTTGAGATCTCTGTCTATCTTTAGATTCCGTTCCTCCTCCTTTTGTACATCCAGTAGGCTATACTATTTTTTTAACTTCCGGCTGAATACCACAATGCCTTTCTTTGCTATCACATAGGCTATGATATTGGTTCATACATGTACTATATGGTTGCACTATCAGAAGATGCTAGAGACATGGTGTTTAAATACTTTAGACAAAAGAAACTCAGAAGGAAATATGTTTATCTTATATTTTTTAAATTTATAGACATAGCTATGCGTGTTCCGTTTATTTAAATTGTGAGTCTTGAGATTCGCTAACTTTATAAAAGCTTCACTGTATAAATGTAATGAATCTTGAGATGTGTTGATTTGACAGAATCATCTTTTTATAAACACAATGAAACATGTGTTTACTTCACATTATCATCACTTTATAAATATAAGTAACATAGTCTTCACTTTATGAACTTAATGAAATTTTAGATTTGTTTATGGGACACAATCATCAATTTATAAACATAATCAATTATAATATGTTTTTAAAGGTATATTTTTTTTTGAAAGAGTCATTTTATATATGGCAAATCTTAAAATTTAATTAACGAAATGTTTACTCTATGAATAAAAGATGTTGTTTTACACTTTAAAAGATCCAAAGCTGCAATATTTTTTTTTTCAGTTATGTTGTTTGATAATTTAATAAAAAAGTTTCTAAACTTTTAACTTCTTCGGACTGCATTAAATTAAATGAAAACATGAGCAGCTGGGGCAGCAGATTATTACACAAACAATACATATATATATATATATATATATATATATATATATATATATATATATATATACAGTTATTTCTCAGAGCAAAGAAAATACATACTCACTCTAAACAGTTTGTCATTAAGGTAAAAGTCCAGAAAGCAACCTTCAATGTTTAACATTGTTTTTTTTAGACACAAATACATAATCGTATAATTTTGCAAGAGGTTATTATATTGAGTAAGTACCCAAAGGACTCATCATACGTTATTGTGGTTCATCCCAAAAAAGTTTAGTAGAGAAAAGCGACCATTTTTTCCTCAAAGTCAAATGTAAGATTTTGAAACATACAATTCCTAATTGTATCAAGTATTTTTTTTTACAATGAAGTTATAAATATAGGCCTAAATGTATTAAGTCAGCATGCTGTTAAACGATGTATCAGTCAATATGCTATTAAACCCTATCTCGTAGCTTTTCACTGTATCAGTCATTATGCTGGTCTTTGCTGTTAATACTTTATCAGATAATATGCTGATTTCATTATGATTTTATAACTGTTTCAGATATATTCTGTTATCAGTGTATCCGTCATTATAATATTATCACTATATCAGTATATATGCTTTCACTGTTACCTTAAATATGATGTTATCAATGTGTTAAAAACCATACTATTATCAATTTATATATCCTTATGCGTTTATAACTGTATCAGTCACAATGATGTAATCATTGTATTAATCACTATGCTGTTATCAATGTATCAGTCACTATGATGTTATCAATGTATCAGTCACTATGATGTTATCAATGTATCAGTCACAATGATGTAATCATTATATTAGTCACTATGATGCTATCATTGTATCAGTCATTATGCTGTTATCATCGTATCAGTCACAATGCTGTTATCATTGTATTAGTCAATATGCGGTTATCATTGTATCAGTCAATATGCTGTTATAACTGTATCAGTCAATATGCTGTTATAACTGTATCAGTCAATATGCTGTTATTATTTTATTAATCAATATGCGGTTATCATTGTATTAGTCACAATGCTCTTATCATCGTATCAGTCACTCAGATTAAAACAAAAAAAAAATAATTTTCTAAAATGTTGAAAAAAAAAGTAAAAAAAAAAATGATTATTCCTCACTCAAAATGTCCTACGGCTAAGATGTTAAAAATATAAATAGAGATTATATTGACTAAATAAAAGTGAAATTACAAGAAACTATGTCCCAATGTAAGTGATTACAAGAAACTATGTCTCAATGTAAGTGATTACAAGAAACTTTGTCCCAATGTAAGTGATTACAAGAAACTATGTCCCTATGTAAGTGATTACAAGAAACTATGTCCCAATGTAAGTGATTACAAGAAACTATGTCTAAATGTAAGTGATTACAAGAAACTATGTCTAAATGTAGGTGATTACAAGAAACTATGTCTAAATGTAAGTGATTACAAGAAACTATGTCTAAATGTAAGTGATTACAAGAAACAATGTCTCAATGTAAGTGATTATCAGAAACTATGTCTCAATGTAAGTGATTACAAGAAAGTATGTATCAATGTAAGTGATTATCAGAAACTATGTTTCAATGTAAGTGATTACAAGAAACAATGTCTCAATGTAAGTGATTACAGGAAACTATGTCTCAATGTAAATGATTACAAGAAACTATGTCTCAATGTAAGTGAAAATGTAGGCCAGTCACTAAAAGATCATTGCTCAAATAAACACTTACTATAGAATGTCAAAACCATGTTTATGAGAAACAGTTTTTGGTCATTAAAAAATCATTTTAAGACTTTTCTTCAGTTATTTTAACGATCAACTGTGCAATAAAATTAAATGATCATGTACAAGAAATAATGAAACAGTGAAAATGGTGTTCACAAAGAGGCAGCCCCGTAGCCAGAGGGGGGGGGCACTGGGGGCCGTGCCCCCCCCTGGCTAGGTGTGGAGTGCCCCCCCTCCCCGCTTAAAAAAGAAATAGAGGAAAAAATAAAGAAAAAGTAACTAAAATGAGAAAAACTGCCCCCTTGCTGGGTATTTGTGCCCCCCTGCTTACTTTGACCTGGCTACGGGCCTGCAAAGAGGGTTCTTAATGTTTTCTCAAATCAGATTTTCATAAACAATAATTATTATCTCAAGACTTAACTTTTGCATTTTCTAAATTGTCCTCATTAGAATAAACAAAACTTCCTTTAAATTGAACATTAAAGAAAAATTATTTTACAGCTGATTGAATTTTGAAGTATTTTAGCCAAAAGACGTCATTGCACGAAACTACACAACATTTGTCGCAAGGATAAATTAAATCATCACAATAACAAAACAATGATAGGTATTTGTGATAGGCTAGAACATAACAGCAACAAAACAGCGTTTAACACAATCCAATAGATTAGGAAATATAATTGACCAAATATTGATGGACTCAATACAACAAAACAATGATAGACCAATTCTCTAGGTACTTTAGTAAAACAATAATAGACCAAATTAACAAGTTAAGAACATGACAATGTTAAGATAAGAAATAATATCTAACCTGTGATGTGTGAGATATCTCTAGGTTTGTCATTTGGCATCTCACTTCCTAAGACAATAAATATTCTACTGTGTGTCACATGGTTATAACATTATAGAACTTATAGAGACATTTAGTCTCTTGCAATGGTCTTAACAGGTTTCTTAAAAACTACAAAAATGTATCTTTAAATTGTCGTATTTTGGAAATTACATGTATATATATATATATATATATATATATATATATATATATATATATATATATATATATACATATGTAAATGTTTTACGATGAAAGTACGGTTGAGCTAAAACAATTAGATTGACAATAAAAGAACTTGCGTCTCTGTTCATATGTTGGATCATTAATTTAACTTAAATGGTAATTGTGTCTTTTTATTTCATTATAAAAGTACACATGTCCACTTTTTGAATAAAATGTTTTACAAATAAAAAGTGTTGTACTTATAACCTTGACCGTATATGTTGTACTTATAACCTTGACCTATATGTTGTCATTTGGCTTATATTAAAAAAGACGTGTGTCTATAGTGTATATATATAGTAATTCATTTATTTCACAATAAGCATTCTGGTGGTTTTAAGTTAAACCATCGGTTATGACGGATATATTACATATTAGGCACACTCAATGTTAAAACTGCTTTCAACAATAAATTAATAAGGAGACCTCTTGGAAATCGATAT
The DNA here is from genome assembly GCA_021962125.1 of Bulinus truncatus. Lineage (NCBI taxonomy): Eukaryota > Metazoa > Mollusca > Gastropoda > Planorbidae > Bulinus > Bulinus truncatus. The sequence goes on along the minus strand of JAGDYQ010000027.1, from coordinate 7,809,456 downwards.
CTAATTTAATAATTCATTCAGATGCATTGGGAATTAAATAAATAAAAACTGATCAACGTGAATAGAACATTAGTCAACTGCTTTCAAAAGAATCGTTTTTTCATCTTTTATAAATACTGTTTATATATATATATATATTAGGGTGCCACTCTTGCTGCAAAAAAATGAGCTGCCTTTGCGCCATTTAATCAACATCTTGATGGTAAAACAACTGGGCCACAAGGATTTTCGGGTCCAATAGGTTCTGCCCTGCTAAATTGCGAGCTCCAGCCAGTGTGCAACTTTGTTGCAATTAGCAGTAGCATTCCTGATGTTTTATTTACATGAAATGTGCTTAAGTGTGATGACCGGTTGCTGTTCAGAAGAACTTGCTAGAAGAAACCCCTGGCAAAATGGCTCATTCACGGTGGTTGACAACGGCCAATCGCATTCTTCGATTGTATATTTCACAGCAAAATCAACTCAAAGCTTACAGATGTTGGCAACTTACATTATGCAGGTGTATGCTCCTGTGTGGTTTGCAATCAAAAGCCAACCCAGCTGTGTAGATGGTACTAAACACATTTGGTTGACAATTCACTTGTCTCGTTCACTGCCAGCAGAAGTTAAGAACATCATTGATCCTGTTATCCAAAGAAATGCCTATCTTTCTCATCAGAGAATCTATTATTAGCAATGGTCACTGATGATCGAGATCACATTAAACAACTTGGACGCAGAATTCTAAAGGCTCGTCAGGAACAGAAAACTGGCATCAGAAAATTTTGTATTCCAAGACTGAACTTTGATTCAACAGACTATGTTGACCTGATAAATTGGCAGGAAGCTGAAGTAACTGCACCACCATTGTTGGCCAATATTCCAATGTCTGAAATAACTAGCAGAATACATGATCAACACAATATTATGTTAAGCCAATTATCCAGGTACAACCTGTCACACTTAAGCCGTAGAAAGACATGTGAAACTCGTTACAGAAACATCACAGTCGGTATGCGGAGAAAGGGCCGAAATGGCTTCATAAAGAACAGGGTTTTGTCCAGGCAGTAAATGACAGCATTCAACCAGAAGACTGATTATTGTTTTGATTAAGTTATTAATTGGACAAAATGGATGTTTGGACATTACAGTTTGTTGTTAGCGATTTTCAGTAAATTATTCGAGATTTAAGGGATTTCATCAATATTTCATGTCAAGTTGGGGCAGTTGAAAAAATAATAATTTAGAGGTGAAACTTTGGCTACAAAATCATCTTCTATAGTGACAACTTTTCCAAACTATTACATATTTAAATTCAAAAAAAAAATTTTTTTTTTTTACCTCTACATTCACACCACTCCTAATGGATAGGGGAAAAGAGGAAAAGGGGATGTACTGCGGGAAAGAATTATTGTTTATTTGTTAAGAATTACTTCCCTTGGTTTGATGTTTACCTCATTGTGTTAGAGTGTGCTCGGTGTGGTTACCAGTTGACCCTGTAATAAAAGGTCAACCATGATGTAGTGACCAATGGGTGTGGGCAGTAAGTTGAGGGCAGACCTTCTCAGATTGGTCAGACATACACAGTCAATTGGATCAACTAGCAGACCTCTTAGATTGGTCAGACATAGAGTCAATTGGATCAACTTGCAGACCTTTCAGATTGGTCATACACAGACAATTGTATCAACCAGCAGACCTCTCAGATTGGTCAGACATACAGTCAATTGGATCTAATCACTTTTTTTCTAGCGGATTCCTCTTAGATTGGTCAGTCATACACAGTCAATTGGATGAACTACAGACCTCCAAAGAAGTTCTAAATATAGATTATGTCTCACTGACATCTATAGTCATAGAGTTTTATTTTAGTAGTTGACTGGCTGTCTCATACTCATAGTGATATAAATCCAGTGATATAGAAAAGTTACTAGTATTACTTACTTCCATAATGGAAATCTTAATTCATTAATGTCTTCTTGGGTGCTATTAAAATATTATATATATATATATATATATATATATATATATATATAACATTTCATGTCTTAACCCCATGTTTTATGTCGTTAATAAACTTTTTAGTGATGTTGTTTTGATTGGACATAAACACTTTCTCAAGTGTGATATGACATATATCAATATAGCAAATCAAACATTTAGATAGTTTTCCAGTTATGCTGTTTAACCTTTTCAATATTTTACCACATTTTAACATTTTAAGTATGTTTTATTTTGGTTCATTGAAAATGACATTTTTTACACTAATAGAAGAGGCATCCATTTTTTTCCATTTTTTTGTTGTATAAAATATTATGGGAAGGGGAAGGAATAAAGTTATCTTTTAAATAAGAGTTATCAGCTCTTGTCTTGCAGCTGGATACTTCACAAGGTTTGTGGGACTTTGACACTTTAAATCCTCTAACAGTCAGCTCTTTAAACAGGATTTGATAGTTCCAGTTGGTAGCTGGGAATGAAAGAGTTCAAGTTAGAACCAGTGCCAAGTTCCTAGTGGCAAAGTATATGTGGAGGCCCACTCATTATATATATATATATACTCCCAAACAAAGATATATCAATTTTTTGTGTAGACCAGAGGGTAAAGGGGGCTCAGAATTGTTTCCCTTTTTTTTTTAATCCTACAATCATTCTGAAAATGTCCACTTTATCCCGATGTTATTTTGTGATCCTTTGTGCTCAGGGTGATGGGGCCCCTCCAAGAGTATGTCTCTGCAAGGGCCCCTTAGAGAGTATGTCTGTAAGGGCCCCCCTCAGAGAGTATGATCTGTAAGGGCCCCCTCAGAGAGTATGTCTGTAAGGGCCCCCTCAGAGAGTATGTCTGTAAGGGCCCCCTCCAGAGAGTATGATCTGTAAGTGGCCCCTTGACAGGGTATGTCTGTAAGGGCCCCCTCAGAGAGCCATGTCTGTTAGGGGCCCCCTCAGAGAGTAGTGTCTGTAAAGTGCCCTGTATACAATTGAAAAAAAAATTAGTTTAATGGGATACGAGTCACGCAGTAAAAATCTGAAGTTAATTAAAAAAACTAAAAATTCTAAGTTAAAATGCGTTTTAATCGCCTTGACTGCCAGCATAATAGTAGTCAATACTTGTTTGATATGGTCCATCTAAATTTAGTTGATGTTTAGCACCGAACACATTTACACTAACAGAGTAAGATAACTTTTAATAAGGCATATTTATTTTTTTAAGAAACAAAGTTTTCATTTTCTGAAATCTGTACATCCAAAAAAAAAAAACAACAGAATAAAATTGCAAATTTGTAGAATTCTTGGAAGAACAAAAAAAGTTCCGACCGCTCCTCCTCCCCCTCCCCAACCCCCTTAGCATCGGAGGCTCTAGCCAAAAGCAACATAGGTCACCTGTCCATAAGAACGCCTCCTGGCTAGATCATAGTTCACACAGGTGTGGGCCCAGTGGGGTACTACTTTGATGCCTCTATACATCTGTCACAGACTGACAGGTACACATGTTAATGATAATAATGTATTTCCTGCAGCCAGTGACGTCATCCCAGAGAATCAGCCCGCCCCCCCCCCTCTTAATATGGGTCAACTCCCCCTGATTTCTTTTTTTCTTGGGAGAGTGGGTTAGGTGTGGAGGAAGCAGGGGGTGACGGGATATGTGTGGAGGAAGTAGGGGTGTACCCAGAATAATAAAGTCCATTCCTCTTACCTTTTTTAATCTCCTCGGCTGGCCTGTTGTAGACTGAGATCTGACCACAGATCAACACCCGGCCATTCTCCCGTAACTTGCTGTAGACAGTGTCGGAGATTTCCCCACCTACCTGGATGGGGGAGGTAAAAGTCAAAGACTTGGAAAACAAATGACTGCACAGAACTCTTTGTTATATGTGGCAGTGAAACAATTATAGCGTTGAGTTTGTTCGAGCGGTTAAGCAAAAAATGAGGCGTGTGACGTCACATACAGTAGTGCCTAGTACACTGACCCATGTAATAGTGCTAAACTTCTGCATCGTTCATCTTTTTATTTTAGTCTATCACAATGTTTGTAGTAAATCTTCTGTTGGTAATCAACTGTTATTTTTTTTTAAACCATGTCCGAATTTTTCACTAGTAATAAAACAATAAAACCCATAGCTACAACTCACTGAAATATTCTACCGATGGCTCATTTAGGACAAAAAAAAAGAAATGTAGAAATCTAATTCTAAGAGTATAACTGTACCTGACTTATATCCAGGGCTCGATTTACCGCCGGGGATGCCGGGGATATCCCCGGCACTGAGACCTGTCATCCCCGGCTCTGCTTTAGCTAATATAACCCAGCCGGGGATGAAATCATAGACATTTATCCCCGGCTCTGCTGAAATTTTCGTTCATCCCCCGGCACTGGTTTTATCTTAAATCGAGCACTGCTTACATCAAAGAGTTTGGGGGGAAATTAGAGAAATTAACAACAAACTTTCTACTTCTTTAACTTTTTGGTCAATCCAAATGCCAAAATCCTTTTTTTCAAGTATCAGTGCAGTGTGTGTCCGTGGTTCTCAGAAGTTTTGTTGTTCGCGGCCCTCACTCGTGTGAACTGCCCAAGTAAATGTACCCGGGTTAATGAAGTTTTATTGTGATTGGAATCATAAACCGCGGAATCGACTTAACATAATGATTGGATTAGAGATCATAGGTAGCAAGCCATAACGACTGAACACACATTTGTTAATTCGGTTGTTATGGCAACATGGGTCACAAAAATGGCACACTTATGCAATCACTGACAATGTCAGCACTTACGTTGTCATTGTAGATGTCAGCACTTACATTGTCATTGTAGATGTCAGCACTCCTACGTTAGTCATTGTAGATGTCAGCACTTACGCGTGTCATTGTAGATGTCAGCACTTACGTTGTCATTGTAGGTGTCAAACACTTACGTTGTCATTGTAGATGTCAGCACTTACGTTGTCGTAGTAGATGTCCACACCCGATGGCGCCGCCTTGTCCAGTGCACCAGAGATGTCATCTGTCTTGTAGTTGATGGCCACGTCATAGCCGATGTCCTTGATGTACTCACACTTGTCAGCTGACCCCGCGATACCCAATCTACCGTCAGACCCTGAGTAGAGTGAAAACCGAGACGGTCTTGGGCAAGGGTTCGAACCCTAACTCACTATTTCTCTCTATCTCTCTCTCTCTCTCTCTCTATCTATCCCTCTCTCTCTCACACACACACACACACACACTCCTGTCCACTCTCTTTCTTCTAACACTCTCCCACTCTAACTCTCTCTCTCTCTCTCTTTCTCTCTCTCTCTCTCTCTCTACACAACACACACACACACTATGAGCAATCACACATACATCGACAGAATACTTATGACCTGTCCAGTTTCTAGCCACTCCACTGAAACTGGTCTTCGACCATTCCGTTCAATCACCTGAACATCTACCTCCCCCCCAACCTATTCAGAACCCAGTTTAGCCAAGCGTAAACAAAATAACAAGTACCACCCCCCGTGACCAACTTTATAATGTTCATTCTGCCTGTCCCCTGTAAAGTCAAACAGATACACCTATCTGTCCCAGAGGTAAATGGTATTAGATTGTCTCAAGTGTGCTTCTCTTGCAGATCGAACTCGGAACCCCATTTTTGACAATCAAGCACCTTACCACAGGACCATCCGTTCCCTCTGCAACCCCCCCCTTTCAATCACAATCCATCATTGGGACTAAATAAACTAACACCACACACAAAAAAAAAATTCCTAATTAAACTAGCCCAAAGAAAAATCTTTTCAGATGAAATATTCCTGAAGCTTTCACAGCTCTTATTTGAGCCCTAACCCAAACGCAAGTTAGATATATTTATATTATTGGCTGATAGCAGAGAGAGAGAGAGATGAATCCTATGAGATGCGTCTGTACCGGTGCTGATTCTATTTTTAGACACTCACCTTCAATTTGGCCAACTGACCAACGATCGCGCCCACAGCTCCAGAGGCCGCAGAGACCACGATGACCTCGCCTGGCTTGGGGTCACAGCGGTCCAGAAATGACAGATAGGCCGTCACCCTGTGCAGGGGGAGGGGGGTAGAGAGGACACAAATTGTTTGTTGAGTTCAATACATCAAGAAACCGGCATCGATTACAATGTCAGCTGATACTACACTGCATAGATTTAACGTGGTATCAGTACCTTTATTTTGTAATCAATACTTTGAGTAACCTGTTGTGTATTTTCTTTTTGGGTCATTCAAAGAATGAAATGTTTTTCAAAGTATTCAGGGCCGTCCCCCGCATACCTGCCTTCCGGGTGCGAAAAACTAGTTGGCCGCCACTTCCCCCCACCCCCACTCTTTTCCCCCTAATGACCAAACCCAATGGAGTCTTACAGAGATGAAAAGTACGTCACAAAAACTGCCAACAATTAGTGATCTGTAAAAAGAAATAGCCAGTCAAGAACCCGTAAGAATCAACTGTTTCTAATTAATTAGGTAGACTATATTTTGTTTTATTTTATTGATAGGCTGCCGTTTGAGTGTTTCACAACCTTTTGAGCCATAGTTCGGCGCGGAACTGCAGGCATCTATCAATTTATCAATCTTCCCATCAATATATATATATATATATATATATATATATTGATTGGCACATATTCCCTTAATCTCCCACATATTCCCATAAGCTCCAAATATTCCCATAAGCTCCAACATATTCCCATAAGCTCACAAAGATTCTCATATAGCTCCGACATATTCCCATAAGCTCCTAATATTCCCTTAAGCTCCTAATATTCCTATAAGCTCCCAAAGATTCCCATAAGCTCTCACATATTCCCATAAGCTCCTTATATTCCCATGAGCTCCCAGATATTTCCATAGGCTCCCAAAAGATTCCCATAAGCTCCTACATATTCCCATAAGTTCCCATATATTCCCATTCTCTCTCTATCTCTCTCTCTTTCCTTATCTCTCTTTTTGGATAATGACATAGAGTTGAATCTACTTATGCATGGCAGTTGATCATTATATATCAAAAAATAGAAACGAAGCTTATAGACTGTTTCAAAAATTGAAAAATAGGAGTAGAATTTATTGATGCGTAAAAATTTGACCTTACTTGGTTGAAAATAAACAAAAAGCCTATAGTCCCATTCGCCAAATACTAAACAGCAGTAGAATCAATTGACATATATTCCCATAAGCTCCCACATATTCCTTTAAGCTCCTAATATTCCCATAAGCTCCTAATATTCCCATAAGCTCCCACATATTCCCTTAAGCTCCTACATATTCCCATAAGCAACTAATATTCCCATAAGCTCCTACATATTCCTATAAGCAACTAATATTCCCATAAGCTCCTACATATTCCTATAAGCTCCTACATACTCCCATAAGCTCCCAGATATTCCCATAAGCTCCTACATATTCCCATAAGCTCCTACTTATTCCCATAAGCTGCCAGATATTCCTATAAGCTCCCAGATATTCCCATAAGCACCAAATATTCCCATAAGCTCCTACATATTCCCATAAGCTCCTACATATTTCCATAAGCTCCTACATATTCCCATAAGCTCCTACATATTCCCATAAGCTCCCAGATATTCCCATAAGCTCCTACATATTCTCATAAGCTCCCAGATATTCCCATAAGCTTCCAGATATTCCCATAAGCACCTAATATTCCCATAAGCTCCTACATATTCCCATAAGCTCCTACATATTCCCATAAGCTCCCAGATATTCCTATAAGCTCCCAGATATTCCCATAAGCTCCCACATATTCCCATAAGCTCCTACATATTCCCATAAGCTCCTAAATATTCCCATAAGCTCCCAGATATTCTCATAAGCTCCTACATATTCAGATAAGCTCCTAATATTCCCATAAGCTCCTTATATTCCCATAAGCTCTTACATAATCCCATGAGCTCCGACATATTCCCATATGCCCCAAATATTCCCATAAGTTCCCATTTATTCCTATTCTCTCTCTCTCTCTCTCTCTCTCTCTGTCTCTCTGTCTCTGTCTCTCTCTCTCTGTCTCTGTCTCTGTCTCTCTGTCTCTGTCTCTCTCTCTCTCTCTCTCTCTTTCCTTATCTCTCTTTTTCGATAATTGACATAGAGTTGAATCTACTCATGCATGGCAGTTGATCATTATATATCAAAAAATAGAAACGAAGCTTATAGTCTGTTTCAAAAATTGAAAAATAGGAGTAGAATTTATTGATGCGTAAAAATTTGACCTTACGTGGTTGAAAATAAACAAAAAGCCTATAGTCCAATTCGCCAAATACTAAACAGGAGTAGAATCAATGAGCACATATTCCCATAAGCTCCTACATATTCCCATAAGCTCATACATCTTCCCATAAGCTCCCAAAAATTCCCATAAGCTTCCAATTATTCCCATAAGCTCCTACATATTTCCGTAAGCTCCTAATATTCCCATAAGCTCCTACATATTCCCATAAGCTCCTAATATTCCCATAAGCTCCTACACATTCTCATAACCTCCTACATATTCCCAAAAGTTCCCATATATTCCCATTCTCTCTCTCTCTCTCTCTCTCTCTCTCTCTTTCTCACTCTCTCTCTCTGTATAATTTCTGAGTTTTTTTCCTGCCACCCCCAAAATGTGTTAGTAATGTTATAAGAATAAAATTGGCAAAATTTGAATGTATTCTGATAATATTTATTGGTAGCTCAACAGTGTCAAAGTTTCGCAATAATCAGTGTTTCGCGACTTTACCATACGGTAAACGGTAATCCTGCTGTAACACAAAAAAATCAAAAGTTATTTGAAAACACATATTGCTGTAAAAGAGAACAAACAACAGTTTTATACATAGCACCAGAACAGTAACTTTCAGAACCTTCAGCTAATAAACATAAAGAGTCAATTCAACATAGTTGAGACTATCACTATTCACAAATTACATGTCTTCAAGTCCAAGTAATGATATTCTAGCTGCGGCTGGGACAGTTAGGGTGGACTTGTTAGCATTAGGAAAGTCACGACGGTGTTTCTCTACTACTTGTAACAAAAACTGTTTCTGTTCCTCTTGATTGGTTAGTACTCCATTGAATGTGTGTTTCTCTACTACTTGTAACAAAAACTGTTTCTGTTCCTCTTGATTGGTTAGTACTCCATTGAATGTTTGACTCAGGGCCACTCCACGCTCGGCTGCATCGTTGACGACATTCAAACTCGCAACTTTCTTCTGGCCAACAATGTAATTGTTATCAGTGGCCCATGTGTCTGGATTCGTGGTCAGAAAATCTTGTGTTATGTTCAAAGCTGTGAAAAGTTTCCTGGTGTGTTGCGATGCAAAATCAGAAAGTTTATTATTTGTTGTAAAGTTGGACAGAAGGCTATTCTGCGAAGATTATCTGTTGTTATCTAATTAAGTGCTGCAACCATGACTAACTTCATTTCAGATGAAACATCATTATGAAAAATGCAAAACCTACCAGAATTTCACTTAAGTACCACAAGTGCCCAGAGAATGATTTTATTGCTGCTTTGGCAACGGTGTCATTTGTTTCCTTGTAGTTCTCCGATTGTTGAAGTAGCTGCAAATCTCTACGGGGAGCAGATGTAACACATGGTGATGTAAACCACGAATTCAGGTAGACCTTAAGTATGAAGGTGTTGAAGTGATCCAGTGATGACAATGCACGTGCAGTAAGTTGGAACTGAGAACGCAAAATGCAAATCTTAAGGCTGTAAATCAGTTTTGCCATTCAACGGGCCCGGTGATAAGCTCAAGGAGCCAGAATCTTTTCATCTACACCACAAGCTACACCTAGAAAAAGAAGTGACAATAGCAGAAGCTCACGATAATCATATCTGGGCTGAAACACTGCTGAATGAAATGAATGAGTTCATCCCAAACTGGATTGAGAACTACTGCAATATAATCTACATCCATTCCACTTGCATACATCGATGTGTCAATTGAGCCTGAACATTCACGAAATCTCTGGAATAACTTGATATTTGGCCCATTAGATCAAACACCTTTGCCACAATGAGTTCCATTATGTGGAGCCTGCATGCTAAGCTGATCAATTCTCTGCCAAGTTTCTTCTCCAGAAGAATACAGGCATCTGTATTTATGCCTGTGTTACTGGCCGTAGAGTCGACACACATGAACTTGATGTTATAAGCAATATTCCATTCTTGAATAAGATTAAACATTGGTGGATGAGGTGGTTCGGGGAGTTCATCAGGATCATCGGGATCACAACCATCGGTGTTCTTAGCCTCTGTGTCACTGTCATTGCTGGCACTAAACTCCATCTTCTTTGACTCATGTTGCATCCGCTTAGCCTCCTTTTCCTTACGATATTCTCTAAGCGCCTTTTATGAGACCTTTGTTCTTCCCGAGTGAGCACCATATGCACTGGACCCAAGCAACCATGCCTCCCTTTCTCTCTTTGTGCTTCAAGAAATTTTATGTCATCAGGTACCTGCATCTTAGTTAAAGCTTCAGCATGTGCAACATCAAACAAATCAGTCAATCTGTCAGTAAATTGGTGCTCCATCCTCTTCTGAGTATCTGTTCCTCGGGATACATTTTTTCTTATTCCAATCCATGCTGAATGGAGATCCTATATCTTGGCAATTATGTGGCATTCTTTGCGAACTGGAATGCGTGCCTTATGACAAAACTTAACAACTTCTTTCATCGTCACTGTGGCACTAGCAGTAATATATATTGCACTGACATGAACATATAAATAAGTAACAGAAATTGCCTTCAGGCATTTTCGCATATTATATAAAACTTCGAGTCCATTGAGCTACATCTAAATATCAATGAATCTTCATGAAACTTGGTACAATTACTTAACATAACAAAAGGAAAAAAAATAGGGGGTGGGACAATGAAATTAAAAAAAAAATTTCCCATTGCATTGAGTGGCACCCTAATATATATATATATCGCCCTAAATTTGAAACTTAAGACAAAAAATCAAAAGTGTATACTTCAGTTCTTTGGGGGAAACGGGGATGGGTGGTGGTGGGTTGGGGGGGGGGGGGTTCTACAAATAATCTTGAAAGAAGAAATTAATTAAATGTATCAATGAAGATGAAGATATGGTCAATGTAAGCAGGGGCGTAGGAAGAGTGCTGCGGGTTTCGGGGCCGCACATGGCGCCAGTATAGCTACCTACGCCTGCAGCGGACACAAAATGCTTTGTTAAGAAACAAAATAAATAGATTGTATATTGTAATATGGTTAAATATTTCGGCTTTCAAGCTAAGCTTAATGTTTTATTGAAGATGATGTCTAAATGATGTCAAATGATGTCTAAATGATGTCAGGATGATATCTAAATGATGTCTAAATGATGTCAGGATGATATGAGGATGATCTCTAAATATGTCTAAATGATGTCTAAATTATGTCTAAATGATGTCTAAATGATGTCTAAATGATGTCAGGATGATCTCTAAATATGTCTAAATGATGTCTAAATGATGTCAGGATGATCTCTAAATATGCCTAAATGATGTCTAAATGATGTCTAAATGATGTCTAAATTATGTCTAAATGATGTCTAAATGATGTCTAAATGATGTCAGGATGATCTCTAAATATGTCTAAATGATGTCTAAATGATGTCAGGATGATCTCTAAATATGTCTAAATGATGTCTAAATGATGTCAGGATGATCTCTAAATATGTCTAAATGATGTCTAAATGATGTCAGGATGATCTCTAAATATGTCTAAATGATGTCTAAATTATGTCTAAATGATGTCTAAATGATGTCTAAATGATGTCAGGATGATGTCTAAATATGTCTAAATGATGTCTAAATGATGTCAGGATGATCTCTAAATATGTCTAAATGATGTCTAAATGATGTCAGGATGATCTCTAAATATGTCTAAATGATGTCTAAATGATGTCAGGATGATCTCTAAATATGTCTAAATGATGTCTAAATGATGTCAGGATGATCTCTAAATATGTCTAAATGATGTCTAAATGATGTCAGGATGATCTCTAAATATGTCTAAATGATGTCTAAATGATGTCTAAATGATGTCAGGATGATCTCTAAATATGTCTAAATATGTCTACATGATGTCTGGATGATCTATAAATATGTCTAAATGATGTCTTAATGATGTCTGGATGATCTCTAAATATGCCTAAATGATGTCTAACTGGTGCTATTTATGCAGACAGGCGTGTTGTGTCTTCATGTCTGTGGTACAGAGAGTTTCGACATTAAACACCCAAACAAAAACAGCACGTTGTACAAGCTGTCCTGCTGTTCAAACGTAGGCCAGTCCTACTCACCCAGGCATTCCTGCTGCCCCCAGCCAGAGGGTCGGCGACAGGCCCGGCACCTCCTCGATGACCTCGGCGACCTTGCCAAGGGACCCGACCACCTCGGTGTTGACGACCCCACGTGACCTCCAGCCCAGATTCGTCTTGACCAGGGAGCCAACGGGGAAACCCTGAGCTTTGGACTGGATGACCCTGTGGTAAAAAAAAAAACAAAATCATACAGCAATGTCAACATTAGATAAACTAGGTCAAGGACATGACACAGAATGTAAACAGTAGGGAGCGACCGATAATCGGATCGGTATCGGACCGATATTGGCACAATCGGTTAACTATCGGATCGGCCGTTTTTTTTTTCAAAGTTAACAGTGTTGGACTGGGGTCTCAAAATATGGGCTGCCAGCATGCAGCAGGGGGGGCCCATCTCTATGAATTATATTGTGTTGAACAATGAAAACAATTGAGGGGAAGGACTACAAAGTTTACTGTTCAAGTGGCCCACTTCCCTCGGTTCAAGTTGAATTGAATCGCCCCCTGATTAAAACAGTGGAATGATAGAATTAAACAAAAAATACAGTTTTCTTTTAAATTCATTTACATGTTATTGTACTTACAGTAAGTCTATTAAATTTTTTTTTAAATGCGCTGGTTTATAACGGCAAAAAAACTGGGTGCTTATGTACATAGACAGAACTCACCTGGCTAGCTGTTCACCAGGTAAACTTTTACCTTTTGCCACATAGAACCTGGGGGAATTGCATTGAGAAATTGAAGATAGGTTATTTTAATCTGTGGCAAAAATCAATGTTATTCGATATGATTATAAAACCGAAATATATAGACAGACTAGAAGATAAGACAGACATTAAGGTGGACAGAGAGACGAAAAGATAGGCAGATAGACAGGAAGAAATATAGAAAAAAGGGGCAGACAAAAAAATAAATGCTTACAGACAGACAGATTGGCAGTAAGATAGAGAGGCAGAAAGATAGACTGAAAGACGGGCAAACAGTCAGATATATATATATATATATATATATATATATATATATATATATATATATATATATATATATATATATATATATAGATAGATAGATAGATAGATAGATAGATAGATAGATAATAGATAGATATAGATAGATAGATAGATAGATAGATAGATAGATAGATAGATAGATAGATAGATAGATAGATAGATAGATAGATAGATAGATAGATAGATAGATAGATAGATAGATAGATAGATAGATAGATAGATATGGATGGATGGCTTGACATGTATGTATGGATGGATGTAAATGGATGGATGTGGATGGAAGGATGGATTGATGTGGATGGATGGATTGATGTGGATGGATGTGGATGGAAGGATGGATTGATGTGGATGGATGTGGATGGATGGATTGATGTGGATGGATGGATGGATTGATGTGTATGGATGGATGTGGATGGAAGGATGGATTGATGTGGATGGATGGATTGATGTGGATGGATGTGGATGGAAGGATGGATTGATGTGGATGGATGTGGATGGATGGATTGATGTGGATGGATGGATGGATTGATGTGTATGGATGGATGTGGATGACATGGATTGATGTGGATGGATGGATTAATGTGGATGGATTGATGTGGATGAATGGATGGATTGATGTTTTATGGATGGATGTGGATGGATTGATTGATGTGGATGAATATTCTTTTGCTCCTCAATGGTAATAAACTGTTTAAAAGACTTGTTCCAGCCATCATTACCTCATGTAAGGGTCAACACTCAGGTAGACAGCCTCCACCAAAATCTCTGGAGTTGTCTGGGAGGAAAAAAAAGTCAGTTAAATGTTATGAATTAAACAGAGGAGAGCTTTTTTTTGTTTTGACTGACGCCATGCGGGTGCCGGTTAGGGGCGTTTTGTTAGCGGGGGGGTAGAAGAAACGAATTGGGGGGGGTCCATCCCGCCCCAGATCTGGAGAACCATGATGAAAAGTGACCACTGACCCTTCAACTCAGTAGGAAGCCGCAGTTACATCAGTGCCAGACTGACGACTGGTACATGTTCATTGTATGTTCTTGTAATTTTTTAAGGACCTATTCAATGTAAACGTCCATGCGATAACGGTCAGATAAGGTTAGGCGACCAGTCGGGGGGCGGGAGAGATAGTACTAAGAAGATCCGCTGTAATGTTTTATCGGTTTTCTCATTAAGGGGATAACTCAAGTAAGTCAATGGGTTTAGAGTTATCGTTACTTGTATGGCACTTCTCATACATTGATTAAGTCAAAAATTTCAAGTATAAAATGATTTTATCATTGGGTGTAATGCATCCATCCATCCATTCATCAATCTATCTATCTATCTATCTATCTATCTATCTATCTATCTATCTATCTATCTATCTATCTATCTATCTATCTAATCTATCTATCTATCTATCTATCTATCTAATCTATCTATCTATCTAATCTATCTATCTATCTATCTATCTATCTATATACCCAACTATCTATCTATCTAATCTATCTATCTATCTAATCTATCTATCTATCTATCTATCTATCTAACTATCTATTAGACTACCATTCTCCTTCAACTCTGATGGCAATGTTTCTTCCACCAACTCAAAGTCTGAGATTGTCTGCTGTCCAACCACATCGTTCTTCAGCTTCCACACCTTTGCGGTTGCCATGGTTACCTTTAATTGTTTCAAACCTGTAACGACAAGCATGCAAACTTTCATTTTTTTTAACCTAAATTATTTATAGAAAACTTCAATAGGAAGGTAAAACATTTTCATATTTTCTTTTTCATAATTTCAATCAAATTGTGACCAAGATGAAGACAAATTGTGTTTCGATGAAGGGCCCTGAAGGAATGTAATGTATAGGAACCCTCGTGGGTAGGATGTAATGTATAGGAGCCCTCATGGCGATCAGAAGTGGCCCCAACATTCTGGTTAGCCCAAAACTACGGCCAGCGGGCCTGTTCCGGCCCGTCCTGCGCTGCGCCCCTGTCCGTTTGCTCACATCAAGGGCCGTGTACATTCAATTTATTGTATTTCTCCATAATACAGCTCAAATGTGGATCCGCGGACCTCAGTTAAAAAAAGTGAGCCCACCCCCTGACCTAGTTCATCAAAATCTGAGGCATTAACTTGCTATAACATTGTCTTCGTTATCGAATTCGTGGTGTGTCTGTTTAGATGTAAGTCAGTAAACGTGATGACTGAGATTGGAATTATCGTCCTGACATATCGCACCCGTTCCTCGACCTGCCCTGTACGCAGGGCCCTGCTGTTTTTATATCTCAGGAAGAGGGGGGTGGGGCTGGTAGTGACTTAAAACAGAGATATTTGAGGGTTCTAACAGTGCCGAACCTAGGGATTTGAGGGCCCGTTGGGGCTTGGTCTCTTTGGGGGGACCCTGCATTTGACATTCGACACCATGACATTTTGAAATAATGTACTTAAAATTAAATGAAGAAAAATATTTGGGAGCCCCCCTTTCAAGCTGGGACCCGGGGGAGGGGAACTTTCGAATTTGGACCTCCCCCCCCACTTTCCGTCAGTTTACCTATCCATACACAATGACGCCTCTGCTTGAATGGTAGGACGCCTATGAAGATGAGATTAAGTCAGGCGTGCCAGGTCAGCTTGGACACAGGTCACTAGTTTATTTACTACACCGAGTGGGCACGGTGCTGTATCTATGGATCACGTGGTCTCTAGTGGGTGACGTACGAGGGTTCTAAGAGGTGACGTCATATACGTTTATCAAGGCCAGGGAACACAGCCGGAGGCGCTGGCGACTCAGCAGAAAATCTATAGCGTTACAGATCTTATACCGTTACGTGTACTAAGTGGTGCAAGGGGTGAGGGTGCAAGGGGTGCAAATCTCTGGCTGTAGTCTTTGAGTGGCTGGAAAAGTTTTGCACTTAAAGGTATAATTTTGAGTATATAGAAAAAAAAAAGAAATAATTTGATATTTTAAACATTTTAATGCACCTGGTCGTGTACAGTGAATCACTTGGTCGTGTAGAGTGAATCACTTTGTCGTGTAGAGTGAATCACTTGGTCGTGTAGAGTGAATCACTTGGTTGTGTAGAGTGAATCAAGATTGAAACAGATACTTTGGCTGTGATTTTTAGAGCATTTTCGGGACAACAAATGCTCTATTGTCCCCGTTTTGTCTGTCCGTCCGTCTGTCCGTGTACACCCTAGATCTCAACAACCATAAATCCTAGACCCATGATGTATATATCATTTTGTAGGTCTTGGCCTGTCAAGAAATGACTTTTTCCATTTCGCGATCTGACCTCTCAGGGCCGTAAAAGGGGCCTTAGTACCGTTTTTTACTATATAACCTATATTAATAAAGGAGCGCTATATCTCAGCAACTATAAGTCCTAGACCCATGATGTATATATCATTTTGTAGGTCTTGGCCTGCCGTATGTGTGTACATCAAAAGTTCATTTCGCGATAGGACCTCTGAGGGCCGGGCTTCAGGGCTCCTAAGGGGCTTATATATTATATATACACCTTGTACGTTCAATAGCCCGTTCATTTGGTGCGAAATACTGCAGCACGTAGTTTCACCAAGATTTATTAAGAAACTCATCAAATGAAATAGTAAGCTTGTGTTCTGAGTTTAATTGAAAGTATCAGAGCTATGCAACAATTGACGGAGTTTTCGGACGATTAAATTACTACAATTTAGAATGTTTCAATTATGAGTCTATTTCAGTGACCACAAACCACTTGTAGTTAGATTTAAGAGAAAATAATTTTTTTCAAATATAAAAGAAACGTCTTTATAAATTTTTTTTTTACAGATATATGCATTACACAATTGAATTTATAAACATTTCCAAAATGTACAAATATTTACTGAAAGATAAGGCATACGTACTGATACATAACATGAAAATGCGCTAACACGTCCTGTGTCCAGAATGGAACAGGCTTAATTGCTTGTTTATTTATAGACCATAGTAGGACAAATGAGGACATACAATGTACGTCGAATTAGTGCAAATAGTGCAAATGTAGTGACTATTGTGGCAATTTCTCCCCCCCCAACCACCTACATCCTTTTTTGTATCCAGTATTCAAGTAGATTTAAAAAAAGAAACCGCGAAATAAAAAGATAATTCTGTATAATTTCTGGCACTGCTTCATGTACAGTGAAATTGTAAAACACACTAAGGCGACTCGAGTAGCTAGGGTCAGTAGAGTAACAAGCGATATTGGCGCCCGGGGGAGGGAGGTCTCAAAGTACCGACCTAATTATGTGCCGAAAGTTCTGAATCGATAAAAATTGTCGCCCTTGAATGACGAAGATCGAACCCTGGACTCTCAGGTCGACAGTCGAGTATCTACACCACTCGGCCATCCGACCTGATTCAGTAATATAACCTAACCAGAAACTAGGTGAGAAATCTTCCTTCAAGTCCATTAGCTGTAGGCCTACTCTTTTAACGAAAATACCATTACCCGCTAGATCTGGGGAAAGCTATCACTTTCAAAAGTTCCATAATTTTAAAACTGTTTCAAGTAATGAAAAAAAGGAAAACTATGATGGATTAGCTTAAGTTAGATTACGTTGCCAGGAATTAGCCAGAATAAAATACCAGAAGAAAGACGTGTCTAACATTTCACGTCATTTTGTATTTTTTATTCTCAGTTCCATTTAATTACTGTTTATTCAAAGATATAAATACATTTTTCTTTAGTTTTACATCATTTAAAATGTATTATTGAAAATAAACAAAGTTTACATTTTGTTAATAAACAATTCTTACAATGACGAATTTGAAATATCTGGTTACCAAACAAGAGATTTACGTTCTATAAATGGAAATGACTGGAACAAATTAATTTATCAATAATTAATTTTTTTAGCTTGTTGAAATGATTTAATGAGGCCAGATTCCGTTTGAACAAAGATGGCAAAAAAAATAAACCAGTATAAATTATGATAGTTTTCGTTTGAGGAACTGTTGTACAAAAAAAAAAGACTAGAATGATTGAATGGTAATTTTTGTTGCTTAATTATATTTTTAACTGTTACGTCTCATAATTAAAACAACAAAACGATAAGCTGTAAATTTTATTAAAAGCATTTATTGAATCCAGACAGGAAACAGTATTCTTACTTTCAATCTACAGACAGATGAGAGGCCGGAATACATGTTTGGATATTTTCCATTCGTTAAGGAAATTATTTTAAAATTTTACCGACTTATTTCTAAACTTTGAGAACCACTGGTAAAAAAGGAAAACATAATCCATCATAAAACATATCCATCATAAAACATATCCATCATAAAACATAATCCATCATAAAACATATCCATCATAAAACATATCCATCATAAAATATATCCATCATAAATACTGAAAAGGCTTAGTATTTTAAATTCATTTTTAAAAGTAGCAAATATGTATTTAAGTGCGGGCTGTTTATAACAAAATCTCTGCAAAATTAGAAATTTATGGATAAAATACAATTGATGTTTACTTTCTTTAATCTAAAAAGCCTTTTATCAGCATTTATGAGTTTAGTATGGCAATAACCTTAAATAAGAGCAATTACAATTAAAATGGTTAATGTTGAATCAATGGGAGATATAAAAAATATACTTACCAAATGTTCTCCACAAGATCAACAAATCCGAGTACAAGATCTCAGTTGCAAACTTCTTTAAATATGAGCTGTAATAACAATTAAGTCAGTCTTCCAAACAATATAGATAACTTGGTACATTGTAAAAAAAAAATATATATATATATATATATATGAGCAATAATGCAACAATACATGCATATATTCTGAAGGAAAAATCTCAAAGAAAAGACATCTACTGGATGATGTTTAATAATATTTGAAAACACAATCTGCTCCATGAGAATATCTGTATCCATGAGACAGAACTGATTGATGGATGACAGAACTTCATTTTCTTTGCAGCATATGAATACACCCCGTTGTCTTTCACCTCCCTACACCACCATTATAGCTTCTATCACTGTTAATACTTGAATTGCTTCCCTTGAAATTTTTAGATGATAGCTTTGAACTGGAATCTGGTGAACCTTTTAATATTGTCAGCAAAATATCATATCAAGTAAAAATATGACCTAAATAAGTGTACATGAATGAATCAATCATATATATTAATACATTAAGACTCCAATTATACAAATTCTAGATATAGTATTTCCAATTACATGTATTCAGATAGCTCTGAAGGAAAAAAATCCACAAAAAATCTTAACACAACAATAAATGTTCATAAATGCAGCCTATAGCAGCGGTCCAGTATCTTTTGTACTGCACAGAACCAATAATTCATAATTTTAACTCTGGCAGACCACTAAATTCAAAAGTTTATTCCTGCAGACCAACTACTAAATTTATCTTTTTTCCCCCCTACACTACTTTTATAAATATGTGTGTGTGATTATAGATACTCTTTAAATTAAAAAAAAAAAAAAAAACAATAAAGGCTTAAATTGACAAGTGTATTCACTAAAGAATGTGATTGCTTTTTTACATTTTCATGCATACAGCACCAAAATCGCCAAAATTTTTTTTTTTTAATTTTGTTCAATTTAATTAGCAATATTACAAAGTTGGAAAATAAATAATGTCTAGCAGATATAAGGTATTGTAGACCAACAGTTGGCTACCGCTGGTCCATGGCAATCTTACTGAGACCAATGCAGTGAACAACTACTTTTGCCTGGTAAACTAACTATTTTTGTGGTCATTTAATATTTATTAACAAATTTTGTTGCTGTTGATTTTTTTAAAATAGTTATCAGTATAGAGACATTCAATTATTTGGCTATTAAATAATCAATAAGTCTGAGTACAAAAACAGAATTAAAAAAATGAATATATATACATACAGCTAAAGTTACACTCAAAATAGTGGAAACAATACAAATCACTGAATTAGTGTTTCTAACTGCACCTACATTTTTATAGCTTCATCTCAACATCCATGTCTTCACCTCTGGCGGCGGCCCTCGACCCGCTGTTTTTCTGAAAACAGCTGGTCAATTTGATCTCAAGCTTGCCATCTGGGGTGGATTTGAACTCCAGCATGAAATCATCATCATCCGACGCCTGAGAAGAATTGTCAGATGGTGACTGAATCTAGCATACTCTGGAAGTTGTTGCTCAGGTTCTTGTCGCTGCTGCAGCCCCGGCCCAGAGGAAGTGCTGGGACAAAGGATCTCCAAGACATCTTGATTCTCATCTGATGAAGCCGAGGAGGTGTTGTCATCATGTCAGGCTCTAAAGACTGGACGACTGGAAGAGGGGGAAAATAAAAAGAAAAAGGTTATTCTGAAATCAAAAGTAAGATGGGAAAAAAAAACTGTTCACTTACAGCAGTGATCGGCAAAGTGCGGCTCCAGGGAGCCGCATGTGGCCTCTTGGCTCCTTAAGTGCGGCTCTGGCATTTAGTTTTTATGTAGTATACAACTTATTTAGTGTACTACTTTTAGTGTAAGCAAAAGTTTACTAAACAAGAAGATTTGGCTCCCAATTTTTTTTTTTAATTGTTGTAATGTTGTTGGCTCTTTGGCTGATAAGTTTGCCGACCACTGACTTACAGGAACACAGTCTATGTCAGTATGTCTATATTTTGGTGTGAGAGCAGTTTTAAAGAATAGTATATTCTATGACTATGATAATAATTCTGCAATACTGTATTTATTTTTATATTAAAAAAAAAAAGAACTTGTCTAACTGATGATAGTTATAATTTCATTTTAAAAGCAGGTAATAAAACTTGACTCACAAAGTTCTTTATGTTATAAAAAAAAATTTCAGAACGCTGCTATTGCTGCTATTTACAAATCCAGGTCACTCAAGGTCAGCATTTAATGTCTTTGAAATTTTAAGTTTAGGCATTTTGTAATACATTTATTGGACTAAGTTAACATGTCACAATATTGTTGAGTGAACAAAGTTCCCTCCCCTCTCATGTAATACAATTAATAATTTCCTGCCAGAGTGGACCTTACTTAACACAGAGGTTAACAGAAGACAGTGACACTAATGATGGCAAAAAGTCAGCTAATTGATTCATCTATGGCCAGAGTCTGACAGCCATCTTGTGCTCGCGCAATCAGACTGACACAAAAATGGCTGTGGTGGTGATAGCGGAGGGGGTATAATCAATAGTATTAGGTTAGGTGCATGGCTGAAGACTATAAAACTGTAAAAAAAATATCAAATAAACTTTGCAAATGTTAGTTTCTTTTTAGTGCAGGTGTTCAATTTCTAGGTCCAGAGAGTCAAGGAAGTTAAGATTACAATACGATATAAAATGGAATCTAAATGCTACATAACTCATTGCCAGATTGTCATAATTATGTGTTTTTAAAATTTACTAGTACTTGAGTGCAGAGTTGTTCTTAATATGATAATAGGCCCTGAGGAAATTGGGAGGGCATATGTGACTATGACAATTGCCCGACTAAAAGTGAACAATATAGGCCTATATCACGATCATTGGCCTTGGGGCTCCAATACTCGTGGGCACCCCCTGCCCCCATGCGTTAAGGTGTAACTTGCTTATAGATTTGTGTACATTTTACTCTGTCAACATGCCGTGGCTAGCGGCTATGCAACAGGTCAACTCTACACTTCATGTATAACCCCCACTGGCCCCCGTGGACTGTAGCGAATAGGGAATCTTTATTTATTTATTTTTACTTTTTCACTTTCTAGTGTCAGATTACGATAAAACTGCAAAGTGTGATACACGACAAAAAAATAATTCTATATCAGGAAACACCGAGCTCCACGTTTGCTGTGTCAGTGGAAGTTGGACGATTCCATCAACCTGTTACGTCTCGCATGCCCCAGATGCCAGATAAAAGTGTTGTTAATTGACAGGGATAGGACTGGGCTGGTGTGTCATAATATTTTTCAAGGTTATCGCATCACGAGTCTGCGGGGCTGCTGGACTGATCTCTTCAATTAAAGCCGCTGACGCAGCTGGCAATCACAGGGCGGGTTGGCCGGGGATATGAGTGTTTATTTTCGTCATCTGTTATGCTAACATTTTCTAAAGACTGGACGACTGGAAAGAGCGAATAAAGGTTATTCTGAAATCAAAAGTAAGATGGGAAAAAAAAACTATTCACTTACAGCAGTGGTCGGCAAAAATTAGGCTCAGGTCATATGTGGCCTCTTTAGCTCCTTAAGTGCGGCTCTGGCATTTAGTTTTATGTAGTATACAACTTATTTAGTGTACTGCACTTTTTGATATAATAAAGTTTACTAAACAAGAAGATTTGGCTCCCAATTTTTTAATTGTTGTAATGTTCATATTTACTGGCTGATAAGTTTGCCGACCATGACTTACAGGAACACAGTCTATGTCAGTATGTCTATATTTTGGTGTGAGGCAGTTTTAAAAAAAAGAATGTAGCTACTGAAGCTAAAAATATATTCTATGACTATGATAATAATTCTGCAATACTGTATTTATTTTTTTATATTAAAAAAAAAGAACTTGTCCTAGCTGATGATAGTTATAATTTCATTTTAAAAGCAGGTAATAAAACTTGACTCACAAAGTTCTTTATGTTATAAAAAAAATTTCAGAACGCTGCTATTGCTGCTATTTAAATCCAGGTCACTCAAGGTCAGCATTTAATGTCTTTGAAATTTAAGTTTAGGCATTTTGTAATACATTTATTGGACTAAGTTAACATGTCACAATATTGTTGAGTGAACAAAAGTTCCTCCCCCCTCTCTCTCATGTAATACAATTAATAATTTCCTGCCAGGATGGACCTTACTTAACACAGAGGTTAACAGAAGACAGTGACACTAATGATGGCAAAAAAGTCAGCTAATTGATTCATCTATGGCCAGGAGTCTGACAACCATCTTGTGCTCGCGCAATCAGACTGACACAAAAATGGCTGTGGTGGTGATGGCGGAGGGGTATAATCAATAGTATTAGGTTAGGTGCATGGCTGAAGACTATAAAACTGTAAAAAAAATATCAAAATAAACTTTACAAATGTTGGTTTCTTTTTAGTGCAGGGTGTTCAATTTCAAAGGTCAGAGTCAAGGAAGTTAAGATTACAATACGATATATAAAATGGAATCTAAATGCTACATAACTCATTGCCAGATTGTCATAATTATGTGTTTAAAATTTACTAAGTACTTGAGTGCAGAGTTGTTCTTAATATGATAATAGGCCTAGGGAAATTGGGGGGGGGGGCATAATATGACTATGACAATTACCCGACTAAAAAGTGAACAATATAATTTCGATCATTAACATGGGGCTCCAATATCGTGGGCACCCCCTGCCCCCATGCGTTAAGGTGTAACTACTTATAGATTTGTGTGTACATTTCTCACCCATCAGCTTATGCCGTGGCTGGCAGCTGCTGCAACGGAGTCAACTCTACCCTTCATATAACCCCACTGGCCCCCGTGGACTGTAGCGAATAGGGAATCTTTATTTATTTATTTTTACTTTCACTTTCTAGTGTCAGATTACGATAAAACTGCAAAGTGTGATACGACAAAAAATAATTCTATATCAGGAAACCTCGAAATACATTTTGCTGTGTCAGTGGAAGTTGGACTCATCCAACCTGTTACGTCGCATACCCCAGATGCCAGATAAAGTGTTGTTAATTGACAGGGGATGGGACTGTTGGTCGAGTCATAATATTTTTTCAGGATTATATCACGAATCCGGGAGGATATGATTCAGTCTCTTCGTCAAAGTGACGACAGCTAAAACGATCACAGAACAGGGTTAATAGGAATATAATTATTATTTCAAATGTATCTATTGTATTAACATTTCGTGATATTTTTAATTTTTTATTGTTTTTATACCAATTTCTTAAAAAAACAATAATAAGACCGATAACTTGAATGCAATAACTTTGAAATGAACATTTTTATATTGAACCCCTATAAAGCGTTTCGATATTAATGATCACACTGTGAATAAGGAGGCCTTTGGACGTTTGAAAAGATAACCACATATTATATAACACTACAATTTTTTTTTTAAATTCACCTTCCTCCACCCATTAGAAAAGTAGCAAAATTCGAGGTCATCCCTGCATAAAGTTTACAAATATGTTATTTATGTATGCTATATATAACACAAAGACTGCCCACTACCCCCAACGTTCAAAAAATTTGCGAATCGTGTTCTATTTTTACTACAGTATTCATTAAACAAACTGAAAATAAAAGTTGCCCGATATTACAGACCTCAGCTGCCACCGCCCGCTTCCTGTGCAACAGTCTCAAAAAATAAAAAAAACCGGACCACCATCCCCCCCCGCCATCCTTGTCCACTCGTACTATTCACGGTACTTTAAATTCCTTAACAGATTCTACAACTTTTAAACGATATAATCTCATTTCTGAGACAATGTCTTTCACGCGAGTGTTGCAACTTAATAAGATCTTAATTTGAAAACATTTGCCCCCGAGGAGCTTCAATCACACTTTCAAAAAGCGTAGAACCCGTAATGTGTTTATCAAACTGTTATATTAGTCCCTTTTTTCCCCCTTGACCACTATGGCGAGCAGCTAATAAAACGCCCCATATTACGTTGATACTGGACGACTGGCTAAGTTGAGATCTAGAAACAATCTAGACCAAAACTACGAGTACATGTCCTATGAATAACCAGTGAAATGTGTTTTTTTCAAAGTTGCATTGAAAAAAAAAAGAGAGACCTGAAAAGAACAGTAAAGAAATTATATAGTTTTATAACAAACGCAAGGTATAACATATATACAAGCGAAGGCCTGCGAAAAAAACTGCATTTCATTGTGTTTCACTCATAAATCTATGTTTCAATCGAAAAGTTATCACTGACAGTGGCGCAAGATTAAAAAAATAACAAAACAAGTAACGCAGCCATGAGTCAATAAATGACGTGTTCACTTTAAGCGCCGTGACGTTTTGTCACTCCCAAGAGAAACAAAGACAGAGCGCATGTTCTGAAGCTTTGTTGTTGTTGTTGCCTCCTGCCAGTGATGGGTTTAACCAACGCTGTCGGCCCACACAAGTTTCATCCTGGAACTGGTACTGAAATATATTCCGAGAGCAAAAAATTTATATAAATTTCCGGATATTCGACAAATATTTCCCTCAAATTCGTGGTTAGCAGAACATGTGCAAAAATAAAATAAAGAAGAATGACCGACCACTGTTATTAACAATGGGGTTATTTTTGCAATGTTTTTGTTTTTCATTGCACTCTTCGGTTAAAAAAGTCAGCCATCCCCCCCCCCGAGACCCTTACGGTAAGCCATATCAGCTTTCAAAAAGCAGGTAGAGGTGTAAAGTGGAACAACAAAGCCTGCGTTGCTTATGGCTTAAGCCAAATATAGACTGGAATACGCAGGTAAAATACAAAGCCCCGTTTACTGGGCCCCTAGTTAAAAATGGTGATCATTATTTTCTGGCTAGATGATAAGGTGGGAGACAGGAAGGGGGAATGCTTATAAAATTATTTCAAAAGGCTGCATAACAGGCAGAAATACGAGTGAATGTCATTCTATCTTTACGATGATGTAGTAATGAGTTGCTGATCAATCATGATTTTACATCATCAGATTTGGCAAAAATAAGTAAAGTCGTTGGGGGATTCTTGCGAGTCCCTAGCTCAGTGGCCGCAACCTTTTTCTCGCCACGGACCGGTCAGCGTTGTTTGATAATTTCACTGCCGGCTACTGGAATGGGATTGGGGGGTTCTTTATTTCTCGTCCATGGTAAGTCGCCACCATCACGAGAGAAATAAATAAAAGGAAATAATTTAATGTTTCTTGGGCGGCCTGAAACATTCGTTCCTGGACCGGTTGGGGACCTCTGTCCTAACTGGTCATTGCATTGGGACCGTTTGATGCCAGATACAAAGTATATATATATATGAAGTTCAAAAATAAATGCGAATCTTTGTTTAGTTTACTATGGGCACCCAATGAATCTTTTTTCTATTTTTATTTCATCACCAAATACTCTCCAATCGACTCTTCTTTAGGATGTCTTACTCTCATCGACTTCATATGCGTGGCCACCCCAAGGTATAAACTGATCTTACGATTAGCCGTATCTCTATAAAACCAAATATTTGACAATCGATAATTCAATGTTCAAGTATTCGCATTTTATCTAATACGGGCAGGTTTTCATTATAATATTGCTGCTATGTGTCGAATGTACAGCTAACCAGTGGTGCAGCTAGACCAAACTTTCGGGGGGGGGGGGCAAAAAATCACTTGTATTATAAAAAAATAAGGGGTCATGTGACATGTACCAATTAGACTAATTTGGTCAAATCTTTTAATTTTTTTTTATTTCGAAGGGGGGGGGGGTAAAATGCCCCCATTGGATGCCTCCCTTGTTGCCACTGCAGCTAACAGAGTCATCCATCAAAATAAACAAGGATATTAAAATGTTGTTGGACATGTTTGTGTTGGCCCCATTTCCCGAGACTGATGTCCACAAAAAGCTACAAACTCCATCGATTATTTCAGTAAGACCTCGAGCGAGCGAGAGCGAGCGCGTGGAAGAAGGAAACCATTATTTAAGCTCTTGAACAACTTAAAGATCGATTTCGGGCCGTTGTTCCCCCCTCCCCTTTTAATCCAATTAGTTCGATTAGTCCTTGGTTAATGGTAACGAATAGCCCTTACTTAATAAGACTGAAGTGCACTTTTCTAACACTTACAGTGAAAACGTTTGAGATCCACTGGCCTCACGGTCAGACAGTATTAATGTTCCACCCAGGACACATCAGACGATGTAATTATTTACAGACAGACAACGGTGCTGCATGAACTTCGGTATTTACCAAGCTCTGTGGCAGTACCTGATGTCAATATGACAAGACAATTAATTCCCACAAAAGACCTGACATATTACTGTCTGGTCTGAAAGAGGATTACCTACTTTGTTTGTTTACATATTCTAGCCCCACCCTCAATGTGCTGACTATTCGTTTCCTTATCTGTAGCACTACGCCTGATTTTGGCATAGTTTGTGCAGGAACATAATTTGTTTAGCAAAGGGAAGATGGAAATACCTAATAGTTATACTGGTATGTATTTATATATAAGACAAGCTCAGCAAAACTAGTGTTCGAATTTGATTTTTTTTTGTAAGTTGACTTAAATCAGGAGCTATGTAAATGAAATATTGCATGAAATAATCTCGAAACAACTATGTCGAATCGAAGAATGATGTAATGAAAGTTTCCCAGTCTAGATGCACACAGGCTGCAACGTAAAGGAGCATTCAACAACGTTAAATGACCAGTCATAGTTTATACGTTTACATATTAATAAACAGATGGCATTAACAAACAAAACAAAAAGAATAAACTAAAAATACTAAGCCCAAGCAAAAAGCACGTAGCTGCTGTATGACCACACCAACAAGTCTAATGCCAAGAATAAATACAATCAATGATCAACAGGGGGGGGGGCACAATGCAGTATGTCGTGACTGAAGGTATCCCTAGCTCTCTCACGTGCTCGTCAAGACATCTAAAAATATTAATTGAGCATTAAAGCCGGATCAAAATAGATGGGGGTTAAACTATCATTGCAATAAAAAAATTACAAGAGAAGCTTCTTAAATCTATTCAAACCAGATTATTCAAATCGTTGACAATTACATCTATGGTTTCTTCACGAATTACTAAAGGCCACATGGTTTCTTCACAAGGAATTACTAAAGGCTACATGGTTTCTTCACAAGATTACTAAAGGCCATATGGTTTCTTCACAAAGATTACTAAAGGCTACATGGTTTCTTCACAAGATTACTAAAGGCCATATGGTTTCTTCACAAAGATTACTAAAGGCTACATGGTTTCTTCACAAAAGATTACTAAAGGCCACATGGTTTCATCAAGATTACTAAAGGCTACATGGTTTCTTCACAAAGATTACTAAAGGCCATATGGTCCCGATTCCTCAGATGTCCATATACAGATGATATGTTACTTCTTGATCATGTACGCCGAACTGTAACCTCGTCTAGTTGTAAACAGAGCCATTCTTAGGCACAGGTTTGACGTTCCTTAAGAACGAGTCTGCCCATATATGCCACAATAGTCAAGTGTGCAACGGCACAACAAGCCACCTGTGAGAACATATGGCGCTGAGCCATGGAGGCACCTAGTAGAATATATGGCGCTGAGCCATGGAGGCACCTAAGAGGACATTGAGACACCTAGTAGAACATGGCGCTGACTCATGGAGGCACCTAGTAGAACATGGCACCAAAGCAATGGAGGTACATAGGATGTCATGTGCCACCAGGCCTTAGGGCACCTAGTAGAATATGGCGCTGAGCCATGGAGGCACCTAAGAGAACATTGAGACACCCTAGTAGAACATGGCGCTGACTCATGGAGGCACCTAGTAGAACATGGCACCGAGCAATGGAGGTACATGGGATGTCATGTGCCACCGAGCCATAGAGGCACCTGGTAGAATATATGGCGCTGAGCCATGCTGGAGGCACCTAAAGGACATTGAGACACCTAGTAGAACATGGCGCTGACTCATGGATGCCTATGGTAGAACATGGCACCGAGCAATGGAGGTTACATGGGATGTCATGTACCACCGAGCCATAGAGGCACCTAGTAGAATATAGCTGAGCCATGGAGGCACCCTAAGAACATTGAGACACCACAGTAGAACATGGCGCTGACTCGTGGAGGCACCTAGTAGAACATGGCACCGAGCAATGGAGGGTACATGGATGTCATGTGCCACCGAGCCATAGAGGCACTAGTAGAATATGGCGCGCTGACATGGAGGCACCTAAGAGGACATTGAGACACCTAATGAACATGGCACTGACTCATGGAGCACCCTATGGCACCGAGAATGGAGTTACATAGGATGTCATGTGCCACCCAAAACCATAGAGGCACCTAGTAGGACATGGCACTGAGCCATGGAGACATAGTATATCATGTGGCACAGAGTCATGGAGGCACCTAAGAGAACATGTAGCACTAACTTAGCTGGTGTTCAGAGTTTGTAATATAATGGCCAATTATCTAGACTTAAACTGATACTCTTCATTTCTGACCAATTGGTTGGTTGTTGTGCTAAATACTACTCTCAGATTCTCACAATACATAGAGAGTAGTCCATCTCACTCCCCCCACCCCCCACCCCCGGCCCCCAAATCTGTAATTCCTATGAATCATAAAACTATAGCATCGTTAGCATCAGTGATTTGACTATATATTTGTAATCTGTAACCTACTAAAACCAAAAACAGTGTAATCCATTTCAAAGCTGTAGTAAACTATTCATACTGTGACAGGTAACAAGATACTTAGGCAATTTAATGTCTAGAACCAACGATGAGTTCCAACTACCAAAGTGTATAAAGCATCTGCTTTGTCAGACCAAACATTATTTCACAATTTTTTTTCAAGCATTTTTTCCTCACAAACCATTATATGCAGTGTTTTATCCAGACCATTTCCGGGGGGGAGTGGCACCCCGCTTTCCTGAAATGATTATGACCAAACAATACTGTAGTTTTCACCCCCGGAATTTGAAATTTCACCCCAGATTTTCCTTCTCACCCCCGAAAGTGCTGGGGGGTTGGGATAAAACACTGCATTATATGCCAGTTTTGTGTGTGTGTATATATATATATATAAATATATATAATATTTTCAGCCATATATTACCGCACAGTTTTATTGAATGCTGTGATTCAATGATGATGTAATAAATAAGAAATAGTTCTGAAGTTGGAGACTGAAAAGATTTAAAGGAAACAGCGAATAATTTACTTTAAAAACAACTACCAAATTCAATAATAAAAAAACATCACTTGACTGTATTCAAAATGGTGAAATGAAGCCAATGAGCTAGTTGTAACAAACTCAGTGAATAAACATTTTATTGCAGTTTTTAAAGAATCTTTATTTTTTTCCTTTTTGTGGTGTTCCTCATGAAGATATTAGTATTATTGATATTGTATCAATATTAGTATCAGAATCACAGTGGGGGTGTATCACTGCAGTTAAGTATCATGTCCATACATAAATTGATAAGTGACAACCTAACTTAAATGAAAACTCAGCATTAAAAACTTGTATACAACCCCAATGAACAACCAAAACTTTGTAGATCTGTGTTCCTTAATAGAAAACAACAACCAGTTTTGTCAGCAATCGGGGCTTCTGTATGTACATTACATACTTATAAGTAAACAGTTTTCTAAAAATGACCAAATAATTAGTCTGAAACAAATATGCAGATATGTTGGTTTGAATGGGAACCTACATTAATTAATTCTGATTCAGTAAGATGCGGTAATGACAATAGGATTATAACATTAGTCTTAATTATGTCAATGTAAAAAGTATATATTTATAGTAAAAGTACTTCATCATCAAGCAAAATTGAAGAACTTTCAACAAAATCTACCAAGTTAAAAAGGTATCTAAGTTAAATTATCTTTTATGTAAACTTATGTTACATTCCTACAGACAGATACCTAAAAAAAGAATACAAAAAAACACCCTTGGGTAGAAATAGATTTATCTAAAATATTATTTTACAGCACAGTATCGTTATCTCTTAAAACTGATAATATTTATAGTTTAAGGTGGATGAAAAGTTTCATGATCCTTGTGGTGTCTGATAACATACACCTTAGTATAACATA
The DNA here is from genome assembly GCA_021962125.1 of Bulinus truncatus. Lineage (NCBI taxonomy): Eukaryota > Metazoa > Mollusca > Gastropoda > Planorbidae > Bulinus > Bulinus truncatus. The sequence continues at coordinate 7,778,447 of JAGDYQ010000027.1, read as the reverse complement.
TAATATAGATTAGAAATGGGCAAACTAGAGCCTGCAGGACCGATACATCCCATGTGGATGTTTTGATCCTACCGGAGCTCAAGTTCCTTTCCCTAGTTATTACATCAAGGAGCTTACATTTAATTCATGTTTTATTTCATATAAACCTGCCGTGAAACCATGAAGCCTTCATGGGGAGGGGAGCGAGGGGAGGAGATTTGCCCCCCCCACGAAAAATGTCATATAAAAGCACTTACATTTTTAAAAAATGTCATAAGTTACCCCCTGGAAAATTGTTGCCCCCTCTGGAAAAATTCCTAGCAGCGCCCATGCATGCAACTGCTCTTGGTTCCAGCCCTTCTTTACAAATTTGAGAACCCATCTTACCCACCGGCCCACCCCATTCTAATAGTTTGACCCAGGTATATAACAAAAGGTGTATATATATATATATATATATATATATAATAAGAACCTAATTATATGCCTACGTGTTCTTTAAAAATGAGAAGATAACAGTTGAGCCATAGCGATGGTCCACATCTCCTGCAACAAAGGAGTTAATAAACAGTTTTATTTTTTTTTTAAAACAACTGGTGATCAGCTCATAAACATAACAGCATACGTAAAAACAACTGGTGATCAGCTCATAAACATATAACAGCATACGTAAAAACAACTGGTGATCAGCTCATAAACATAACAGCATACGTAAAAACAACTGGTGATCAGCTCCTTAAACATAACCTTGCTCGTAAAAACATCTGGTGATCAGCTCATAAACATAACAGCATAAAGTAAAAACAACTGGTGATCAGCTCCTCAGCACAACAAACATCATTAAAAACATCTGGTATCAGCTCATAAACATAACAGCATACGTAAAAACAACTGGTGATCAACTCATAAACATAACAGCATCGTAAACATCTGGTGATCAGCTCATAAACATAACAGCATACGTAAAAACAACTGGTGATCAGCTCATAAACATAACAGCATACGTAAAAACAACTGGTGATCAGCTCATAAACATAACAGCATACGTAAAAACATCTGGTATCAGCTCATAAACACCAACAGCATACGTAAAAACAACTGGTGATCAGCTCATAAACATAACAGCATACGTAAAAACATCTGTGTTGATCAGCTCATAAACATAACAGCATACGTAAAAACAACTGGTGATCAGCTCATAAACATAACAGCATACGTAAAAACATCTGGTATCAGCTCATAAACACCCTAACAGCATACGTAAAAACAACTGGTGATCAGCTCATAAACATAACAACATACGTAAAAACATCATGGTATCAGCTCATAAACATAACAGCATACGTTAACTTAAAATGTTGCTCTGCCATTTACTTCGTAATAATTATATTGTATTAAAAATATTAAATTTCATTTTATTTTTTTTTATTTAAACTTTATATTTCGCATGCATTTACATTAATCTAAGGTTATTTATAAATATATTTTTTGCTTTACATTATTATAGTGCTTTTTACTAAACCTATATAAACAAATCTTACCTTGTGTTTGTGTAGTTCAACATTGTGTAAATAACTTTGTCCAGTTCGTTGATGAAAAATAGACTGCAATAATGATAGAACAGTTACACATGAGGATTTTTTCAGAATATTTTATTTAATATTACATGTCAGTTGGAGGGGAAGAATGAAGTCAACATAATCTGTGTACTATATTGCTAACAAAAAGTATTTTTAAATTATCTGATTGGTCATAAATGCAAGTTTTCTACGATGCAATCCATGAAATGAACAGACACAAACACTAACCTGATGAGACACTGGTGAAGCTAGGACGGCTTGATGACCCGTTGGAAGCTCCGGCTTCATGTGAAGCAAGGATTCACAGTAAGAGCAAACTGTGATTTAAATACTGGCAGTCAGCAGGCTCTAATACTTCCTGAGAGAGAAACAGCAATGCAATTTCACTTGTTATGATTATAAACTCTTCATTAGGTCAACCAAAAATTATCTAATTCAATGAAATAAATCAAATTACAATTTTTGGTTGTTAATTCTTACAAAAATAACAACTGTGTTTAATATTTTTTGCAATTTTATTTTTAGACATTTTTCTAAAGCATTCAACAAATGATAAACTTATTTTAATTCACAAAAACCCTAGTTTTTCAAACATATTTTTCAGACTTAATTGCTAATTTTTAAATTGTAGATACTCGACTGTCAACCTGAGAGTCCTGGGTTCGATCCTCTGCTTGAGAACCATGGGAATTTCAGGTGAAATGTGTTTCAAAGTCGTCATAAAGTCCACCCAGCTTTAAATGGATATCTGACATTAAGTTGGGGAAGTAAAAGGCAGCTGGGCGTTGTGCTAACCACACAACCCCTTCATTATCGAGGTTATAGAAACAGATGAATTCAAACACTTCATCTGCCCCGGTAGCCTTTAGGGCTTAAGTACTTTACTTTACTATTTTAACATATATTCCAACTTCATGAAGAAAAAATACACATAAAATACTTGGGCTATACTTTACATGATACATGTATTTTAAAAAACCTTAACAAAGCTGTGGACAAAGATAGAGATATAAAACAGTTTTATATATCATTAGTATATAAAATTTAATAATTTTTTTTTCCAAGAGGATTGTAATATTTCAATGTGCAAAGTATGTCTCAATGAAGTATGTCTCAATGAAGTATGCCTCAGTGAGGTATGTCTCAACAAAGTATGTCTCAATAGGGTATGTCTCAATGAGGTATGTCTCAATAGTATGTCTCAATGAAGTATGTCTCAGTGAGTATGTCACATCAGAAGTATGTCTCAATGAAGTATGTCTCAGTGAGGTATGTCTCAACGAAGTATGTCTCAATGAAGTATGTCTCAATAAAGTATGTCTCAATGAAGTATGTCTCAACAGAAGTATGTCTCAGAAAGTATGTCTCAACAAAGAGTATGTCTCAATGAAGTATGTCTCAATGAAGTATGCCTCAATGACGTATGTCTCAACGAAGTATGTCTCAATGAAGTATGTCTCAATGACGTATGTCTCAACGAAGTATGTCTCAATGAAGTATGCCTCAATGAAGTATGTCTCAGTGAAGTATGTCTCAATGAAGTATGTCTCAGTGAGGTATGTCTCCAATGAAGTATGTCTCAACAAAGTATGTCTCAATGAAGTATGTCTCAATGAAGTATGTCTCTCAATGAAGTATGTCTCAGTGAGGTATGTCTCAACAAAGTACGTCTCAATGATGAAGTAAGCATGTCCCTATGAAAAATATGTCTCACCTTCTTCAATATTTCTTTCATATTGGCACTGAGTGCTTTGAAAAAGTCAAGGTCAGTACATTGATTTTTGGTTGACCTTATGAGATTGTTGACTTCATTACAGTAGCTGTCATTGATGTAAGGTGTGTAGATGCACATATCCAGAGGCTGAGTCAAGTTGGCCATTAGCCTGTGAATGAACAACAACGATGACCATTCATGCCTGGTTCTGAGTGCAATGCACACAAATCTAACAAGAAATTTGAATATTTCAAAACTTTTGAATTTGTACCACAGCTTTAATTTCAAAGCATATTTCATGTCAAACATAAAAAAAAAAGTAAAGCTCACGGTTCTAGACTAATACATTAATTTTTTGAAACTGTGAAGATTAAACATGGAATTAAATATAATGAGCGAAAATCTATAAAAACTAGTAGTCACATTTCTCACCTGACAATTTTTACCAAATACTTCTTCATCACTACAAACTTTAAGCAGTGGCACAAGATCCTGTATGAAAAACAAACAAAAAAAATATTGTGAAGCACAAATGTGCAGCTAAAAGTAACTACAGTAACATATCTATAACAGTAAACTATGGTAACCTGTTATTACAATTTATTTTATTACTCTCCACCAAATAACACTGTTCAGGAAATCACTCATAAGTAATACCAACAATAGGCAGTGTTGTTGTTTTTTTATTGTAGATAGAACAAGTATCATAAGTGTTATTTTTTTAAATAATGATAATCATTTTCCTGAACATTTAAATAATTTATCTGGTAATAGTCTAACTTGAGTAATATAACAAGACTAGCGAAAAGTTCAAGTGATGACAATTTTACATCTGTGATTAATTTCTGGGGGAGGGGGGTGTTTATGTTAAGATTGTGTACCCATAGTGAGGATTATTTTCTTTGGGATGAACTATTTAACATATGAACTTTATTTGATGTACTATTAGGTGTCCCTATTCTCAGATGTATTTTGGCTACAATAATCTGTTCATGTCCTTGGGGCCACTGCGAGTATCTAGACTGATTGTTAACGCACTCAAATATATTTTTCACTATTTTCAACTACAACTGATTCCCTTTTCGCCGGTCTGGGTACCGGGCCTTTGATCTCGTTAGTATATATTTGTAAATTACTATAAATACCGAAACTGAAAGTAGTGAGAGTGATTATTTCCCATCTTTTAAATAGAGTGCACGCAACTAGTTAATTATAGAGCTCATTGAATGCACTGGCCTTAACTGGAGAGTGCATTCAGGTAAAAACAACTTGTTTAACAAGCAGAAAATATTGCCATCTTGGAAATACCCTCTAATAACTTAAGATAATAAAAAGTTCTAAAAAAGTTATGTATTGAGAATTAAGTAAACAACTATGTTTTTATTCCAAATTTAAATTTTATAGAGACATCACAATACAAATAGTAATAAATATTAAATATTATTTCAGCTATATTGAGTAAAATAAACAAGAATATCAATATTAAACAATATAATGCAGTTTGTAAAATATATTCTTATGTATTAATGCAAAATATTTTTTATTCGAATTGATGTTACTCTAGGCCGAGAAAACAGCTGTGTAAGTAGCGGAAATGCAAATGTTCGCTGCTACAGCGGACATCCGAAATTGTCGTAATATTTCGATTAGCAGCAAAACATATAAAGAATTCACTAGGTCTAGATACCGGAATTCCCTATCAGTGGAGGCTTGAATGGGGGTTTCCCAAGTCCAAGATGATCTAGAGTTGTTTTTTACAGTAAAAGTTCCACCGTATGGTGGGAAAATGGGCAGTACTGAACTGAGACCCTAGGAACATTCCGACAGTTAAATTGGCACTAATTACCAATACATGAATGGCATGGCACCTAGAAAACAGACAAAACCCCCGATTGCAGCTTCATTTGGTTGAAGTGGATAAGTTTCACTTGATATCGAGGGGAAACATGCTCACCTCAAGGCCAATGGGGGTTTATCTTATGATTACGAATGTAAAATTGATAGGCTGATTTCGAGTTGTAGTAAGCTACATTTTGCGGAAGTATTGTATTCCATCAGTTAAGACTGTAGTTTCCTCTCCATAACCCAAGGGTGTCACACAAATTGTCCCAGGGGCAGGCTGTAATTATGTGAAATCACTGATACCTGTCCGTGTTTAAAACAATATATATATATGGATAAAAGCTGTAGAATTTTCCTGGGTCAAGAGGATTATTAGAAATGAAACTTTATCTGCAGCGAGTTAGTACTTTCTCATAAAGAAGTGAGACTGATAGTTGATGTACACATGGAATCTTTCTGTTAGTAAACTCGTGTTTTTGAGCGCCTGAAAGTGGCGTTATTGTGTTACATTGAGAGATGTAATGGGTGTAACAAAAAAAAATTGAACTGGATTAAAATAAACAATAGAATGTTTCAGTTTTGAAAATAAATGTGGTTAATTTATGAATTTAGTTGTATTATTATAGTAATGGAAACAAATTGATTAAAAATAAGATTTTGAATAATATTTTTAAAAATTTGATGCTATTACATTATAAAATATACCACTGTATAAAGCCATGTTTTAATTTAAAAAAAAAAGGCCCAAACACCTTACTTTGGGTTTTCAATTTTTTTTAGAGTGGTGAAATTGCCAGTGAGCACTCCAGTTATTGCTAAAGCTCAGTGTTTGGTTCTAATGAAAGACTGAGATCATTTAAGAGATTGGGACATAGTTAATTATAACTAGAAAACAAACTTTATAGCAGGGACTTCCATGTTTTTTTTTGTATAGAAAAAAATTTTTTTATGTAAATTTCAGGACTTACCATTGCCATAAAAGTCATAGTTATTGAATTAGTTAATATGATTAATAATTTGCTTTTTTAAAAGTAAACCACTAAGCCTACATCATTAATTGCTAAGCTCAACAGCAGTGGAATGGTCATAGAGCTAACTATACTATTATATTAAAATGATATAATTATTATAAAGTTTACATTCATATGGTGCACTAAATTGAAAAAATAATAGCAAAAAGTCTTGTTTATAATAAGACAGTATTTAATTTTACAAGCAAGGGAAATTTTTTTTATATTCAGTTGAATAATATAACAATGATTTAGGAAATAATAACCTGGCAATTAAATTTAAGAAACGCAGTGGCTACGGTTCGGTCCGACCGAACGCGTATTTTTTTTTTCGGGTGCCAGCCTTACTTATTATTGCATAGCGGCCGAGTCGCTGCACTGAACTATATAACAACATAATTTATTTTTTTTTTCAGGATTAGGGTTAGGGATAGGGTTAGGGATAGGCTTAGAGATAGGGTTAGGGATAGGGTTAGGGATAGGGTTAGGGTGTGGAGCAATATTATCTATGGCTGGTACCCTAAGTAAAAAAAATACGGGTTCGGTCGGACCGAACCGTAGCCACTGCCTTTAAGAAATGCATTTCTGATGTAGATTATGAAGTTAAAAAAATTTATTTCATACATTGCAGTAATTATTCTATAGGCTCGTATATTTTAAATGAACAAGTTCTTTTCATAGTTAAATGTTATTCTGTCAAGTCTCTTATCATCCTTACTTATAAATATTCTATAATTAAAAATAAAAAGAGTATTTATTGTCCTAACTGTATTTTACAAACATCAAGAACACAGAAACGAGCCCTGCAAGTTGGACAAGGAGATTTGCTTGATAACCAGGTCTCAGGTCTTTGCTGGTCTTGTCGGCTTGCAAACCATTTTCCCATACATTCTATGCACCACATAGGACGACAAAAACACTGAATGCAGTTATTTTCTACGCCACCTTCAGCTGGATCTTCACAGTTTTTTTGTAACTTGACGTCTGACATTTTCTGCATGCATCCAATGCACTGTTCAATCTCCTAAGAAAAATGTAAAATATATTTTGAAATAAAAATACGACTTAAACTGATTGTAACAACTAAGTTACAATCCCTGAAAGAATGAAATGTTCATCTCTTAGATTCTATAAACCACTAATGGGACAGTTTTTGTAGTGTCTTTCTTTCATTGTCATCATAGCTGATAGTGCTGTGACAGAGGAGACACCACAGGGAGTTGAACCCACGCTCACAGCATGTAGATTAGACAAGAACTTGCAGATCCAGCTCACTACCAAAGTACCACCCAGACTATGTTTAGAAACAAACACTACATCTCCATAAAAAAATATTGTTCTCAATGATTTTCTTCAAACTACTTTTCAAATCTATAAAAGTTTGGCTCTCAACGCATTGGGAAATACTATGCTTTTGATTGTATTTACAGTTTTTAACTAGTCTCTACCTCTCTCTCTCTCTTTCTCACCACCCACCACCATGTTGCCCAGTCAAGATTCCCTAAAGTATGCTCTGGAATCAAAACACTGCAAGGATGATGTAGCATAAATATCTCATTTACTTAAAATATGTATATATATCAATGTTATGAAACAAGAAAAGAATGGTTTAATTTATATTTTTAACAAGAAAGGTGTTACTAAGGTTATGCAGAATACTACTATAAGGGCATTTTATTTCTTTCCTCAATCATGCAATTTTCCCCATAACTAGTGATGTAAAAAACGTTAGAGAATAATGGTATTTATTTAACTTGGACGAAATAAACTTCATATCAATTAATTTGAGACTTTAAAATTTAAGATATTTTAAGTGGTTTAAATTAGTCAATATGATATTAGTAATTGAACTGATATTGAATATTTATATCCTGGTTAACTACAGTTAGTCTTGTGTATCTCCTGTCTATATTTATATGTGTCTGTTAGTTTGTAACTCATGTTAATAGATATGTGTTACCTGTCAAATGGTGTGTGTGTCAGTGAGTCTCCTTGTATTGTGTGTAACTCATGTTAATAGATATGTGTTACCTGTCAAAAGGTGTGTGTGTCAGTGAGTCTCTTTGTATTGTGTGTACCTTCTTTCAATAGATAGGTCTTCCATGTCAATAGATGTGTGTGTTAGTTTGTATATATCATTGACTATATTTTAATGAAACTATGACACCAGGAAATGGAATTGATTTTATGGGAAGAATCAGAATCTAAATGGCATGATCCCATCCCTAAACGCTGAAGACTTTCTAAAATGCATTAGTTAGGCATCATATAAAAAAAATAGGGCTGTAGCCGATTGTAATTTTAAAATCCTGCAGGAACTGGAACCGGAATCAGATTTAATATTTGAATCCTGAGGGAATCAGAACAGGATCCGGATTTTACCAATTTAAATGCAAACTCTTCCTCAATCATACATTTATCAAATTTACTAGACTAAATAAGATTCAAATATTCCTTTTTAATATATTTTCACTTACATATAAAACTAAAAGCGAACGACTTTATTGTATTTTTAAAAAAGAGGAAAGAAAGGAAGTTATTGTTTTAATTTAGTTGTATAGCGCTAAATATTTAATAATTATGTTGCGCCAAAAAAATTTTCTTACATCAAAATTTTAAACAACAAATAAATCCAGCTTAAGTCCGACAAATTTTATTCGGAACCGGAATTATTAAAACTGCCAGAATTTGGCTTAACAGGAACCGGAATTGGATTCTGGTACAGCCCTAAAAAAAACTGACAAGAACTGGTTTTCAAAGATTTAAAAAAAAAACCTGTAATATCGTGAATAAGTATGCCTTTTTGCAAAACTTTAATACTTATGAAATAATAAAAAATATATATGGGTAAAATACAATGATATTAGTCAAAAACTAAACAAATCAATACCCACATAAAAACTACACCACATATTTTACAAAACTAAAAAGAAAATCAACTGAAGACAAAATATGAGCACATCTAAGCTCAATATATGATTTTCCTTGAAAAAATGACTTAAAAAAAAGAAAGAAATTCTACAGGTATATTGCTTAAAAGTTTAATTGATTTTGAAACATAACTGTCAGAATCTGTCTAGAATGCTCGATAATAGTGATGATGTTCTATTTTAAATGTTGACCACTCTGACCTATTCAGGCTGGATTTTAGACCTAACTATGATATATTTGGTTTGAGTTTAAGCTAAAAGTAAAAACACTCTGCTTTCAATCTGCGTGCTGCTAAAAATTCTGCCCTATTTATCCTACCTCAAAACTAATAATTATCTGAATATAAATTATCTCATGTTAAACTGTGGTAAGCAGCTATTCCATCCTACACTCATGGCAAGTTAAGTTTCACTGTTCTATTTATTGGGATTTATATTTCAGCTAACTAGATCCATAGAAAGGTTTCATCAGGCATTAATTTACAAATGAGCAGAGCAGATACAAACTATAGCACCCTTTTTAAAGTAATTATATTCGAATGTAAATTCAGGTTTTCAACCCTAAACAATAAGTTCATTATTAACTAATCCAGATTCTTGAGCATAGCCCTCTGACGATATAACTAGGTCACCAGCAATGTTCCCTCTAAGGTGTGGTATGAAGTGAGCAAAAATTTTTGTCTCTGAGCGACATTTTGTTTGAGGCCAAAATTTGTGAGTGATTTATGCGATGTCGTCTGTCGGAGTGAGCGATCATAGTGTAGTATGAGCGACGCTCTAAATTCGTGTGAGCGATCGCTCATGCGCTCAGCTTAGTAGGAACATTGGTCACCAGCACCCTTTTTTTTTCCCACACTGTCCCCCAAATCAATAGTGAACCATTTAGCTGCAAGTGATGAAGAATGCTAAGCTGCTGTTAAAACTCCATTATTTGATACTGGCAAATAGTGACAAGAAACAGACATAAACAATTAAAAAAAGTCTACCTTTATATCACTAAAATTTGAATTGATTAAATTGGGATAGTCATAGTAGGGGTGTACAAGAACAGTATTGGAAAATTTCTCGGTACTGTGAGGGTTTGTTTTTAAACACGAAAAAAAAAAAGGGTTGTTAAATACTTAAAAATTCTCGACCAACTTGATTTTCATAACCGACTCCCTAACATTTGTTGCTTCCCAAGCAAAGGGGAATAACTCTTATAATAAAATTCAACTGCTTTTATAAATTGAATTCAACTGCTTTAAGCATTCATGAACAGAATGAAATATATTTCTTCTAATAGACAAATAAATATGCTGTAATTTAATACCAGACTATTAACAACGCATATTTTTCAAACAGTTCCAAAAATCTATATCATATTCAAATATTAACACATTTATTTTCTTAAAAGCAGAAAAGGCAATCATTGTATTTACTAATTGATTATTTCTGGTTTAATAGTACATAGCAATATTTTATAGCTCAAACTGATCTTATTTACAATGACCTTTAAAGGGGAAAGTGGGTATTGCCAAAAATTAAAGATAAAATGCTTCCAGGTAGCGCAGGAACTAAATTTGTTAAAAAATGAAAAGACTAACTATTGAATGACACTCAACTATATAAAATCTTTTTACCATTGATGGTGGCTTTATGAAGACAGGATTACTTTCAACAAACTCTTTAAAAGCTTTCAAAAACCTATCACTCAAAGACTGTTGAATGACAATGTTTCTTGCATTCCTAATGGGAGCTTGTAATTTTTCTTTCAAATCACCTAGTTCTAAAGAGTTTAGGCTGTAATATAAAAAAAAAAATTAATCCATCAATAAGATAAACAACAGAATACAACAAAGTATATTTAATTCATTTACTATCTAATTCTTAAGTTCTGATAAAAAGGTAAAAAAAAAGTTTTGAATATAAAAAATTATTGCGCAAGGTAATCTTATTTATAAATAAATAAATAAGCCCATACATTACCGGATAGAGAATGGTTTTAATCCTGGCTGAACGCTAGCCACAGTAATGTTGAGATATTGAACAGCCATCTGATTCTGATAGGATAAAGAATGTTCCACTGCATCAGATAATGTCAAATGAATGTCACGCTGGTGAGCAATGTACACATAATAGGTAGAGGTTTTAATGATCCATGAATCAGTTACAATAACACGTTGACTATGTATACCACTTGTGAATTTATCAACTCGCCTAAATTCAGTGTTGATAGACGATGCCACTGACCGCCATGAGTTACCTTCTCCACCAAGAAGTTTCAGTTCTTTTGCTAATGGATGGTTATCCCAATTTCCTTGATGCCAGTAAATTGACAGCAGCAATGAACTCCCCAGTAACAGCAAACTGAAAATCAAATAAACTGCCCAAGAGACTCTCAAATGATCTAGGTTGAATAAACTGAGTTCAGGAGCAAACAACCCAAGACCTATGTAATAACCTGCAGAAAACATTTTTAAATATTAATAAATCAGTTACTGAAATCACTTTTCAGGGTATCTTCCTTACAGCAATATAAATGATTTGGACTAGATTTCTATAGTGATGAGGCCCCTAACGCTTGATATGCCCTTATGATGATACTGTCACAAGTTAGCTTTTTTGTTAGGCAAAACATTCTCACAACATTCTACACCTTCCATTATGTTTTTTTTTGACAGGGGAAGGTCACCTTGTTGAGAGGGGGAGGGGGGATTTAAAAGTTAAGAATACACTGGTAAAAAAAACTTCTGTAAGGATGTTTTTGTGATTTAGAGAATCTCTCTCTACACAGACAAAAAACTAAAATATGTGAATCTTTGATTTCGTGACACAACAGATACCTCAAAAATGACCTATTCTCTCAAGCCCTGTGACAATATTTCATTTGCAGATTCAAGTAAAATATTCTGTATCAATTGTACAAATAAAAGTACTTTGACCAAATGACAAATCCAATACAAATTTTTAATTAATGTTGCTTCATAAACATCACTAGTAATCCTTATCTTAATCGCTAAAGCATGGAGTAGTTGATACAAAAATCATTACGTTTACTAGTACGAAAAAAAATGTATAACGTTCAAAATAATGAAACATTGTGTAGTATACTATATTAATGAAGATTGAGAAATGCAGAATGAAAGCACCATGTGACTTAGACCCCAATGTTAAACACTGTAACATATTAGAAAATTAATTGGCTTGTTTGTTGCTTTTTTTCGTGGTGGGGGAGCACTAGCGAGCCCCAGAAGTTTACAGAGCCCCAGATTTTCTGGCTGGCCCTGATTGCTGATAACTGGCATAGGTATGTCTGGCATGTTTTTATTTAAAATTGGAAACATTTCTTAACCCATTGTCAGATTTCATTTTTTTGATGTAATTGTAATATTATTGAAAACAATGTAGTCATCATAAAAAAAAAACTTGATTAAATTAACATCAGGGCTGGTATAGACTAAAGCTACCAAGTTATAAAAGGTAACTTAATAATACGAAATTTAAGAGATTACCTAATGGAAGAAAGCTGTGAACAATTACAGTTGCCGTTGTCCTTTTTATGTGATAATAAATAAAATGGAAATCTTCACTGCCGAGCCAATGTGAGAGAAAATTTTGGATAGTTATACCAGCAGACACAAACTCTGTAGGCGGTGCTACAAAACACCCAGCAAAAAATAAATATATAATGGTATATAAAACGAGCACTGTGTCATTTTCACCACTTGTAAATCTGTACATGTCGTTAGGAATAATTCTGGCAATAAAACCAATAGACTAAAAATTGTTAAAAGTGGAGTAGTTGCATTGTATCGGAGGAAGAGTGGTTCTAAGTTCGCAAAGATGTGTTTGTTTTAGCTCTTGTTTTTCTGTGGTAAACTACTTTCGCTTTCTGACTTCCGTATGCCCTTTTGTAATTATGATACCAGGAGTCTTATATATCTACCGTATGCCTGGAGTTATTTGAAAAAAAAAATTCATTGTAAAAAGTGTGTGCTTATATGACATAAATAAATGCATACTTTGTAACGTTATAATGATGTATAGAAACCGATACAATAATATTTGTTGAGTCAACACCGTCAAATGACATGCTGGTCTAAGTTAGCTGGTCTTGTCTCTGATTGACAGGTCAGTGCAAAGTAGAGGGATCAAGGGACAAAAGAAAGAATAAATATTGTATACAGAGCCCTTCAGCGTCACATATCTTCGACGTCTGAGCCTTCCAGGGGGGGGGGGGGGGGCTGGCCAAAAGGCCTTTCAAGCATCTGTACAAAAAAAAATACCAGAAGGGTTAATCGGTTCTAGACTAACACGACGAGCGAAATTCCGCGAAGTATGATTCTTTATTTATATATATATTCGTAGTTAGAGCATTGAAAAACATATTAAAATAATTATACTTAGAGCTTTCAAGACTTGAAACAACATTTCGCTCGTATAATATATTTAACTACGCTTGTATAATATATTTAACCAAATAGAAGGGAAAAAGACATTGGACTTTAAAAGAATCCAAAATAATATATATATATATATATATATATATATATATATATATATATATATATATATATGTATAGCCTAGCCCAGTGGTGGTGAACATATGGCACGCGTGCCACAGTCGGCACGCAGAGCCTCATCAGTCGTTTCGCGACTAAAATATCACTTCCTTTAATTTTAATTGGAGTGATGGGATTTTGCTTAAATAAATGGCCTTTTGGTTACATTTGGGGCAAGCGAACACAAAAAGCTTCGCCACCACTAGTCTAACCTATTAACTCCCAATTTAATCGGCACTGTCGTGATGCAGGCCCCTGCTTATTTGTTCTACTTAGTAAAATGTATTACCTGCACCCCCCCCCCGCTATTGCCTGGCCCCTGCTGTAGAATTTTCACGCTACGGGGCTGTCGTGATGTCTCATCATCTTGCTGATAGTTTCTGGTTCTCTACTATGGTGTGCTTAAATTTACCTGCTTTATTTATATATGGACAATATTTTTTTTTTTTTAAAAACGATAATTGCACTAACCTCCCCTGTCTAGCACCCCCTCTTTTTTTTTTTTTTTTTTTTTTTTTTTTTTTTTTTTAAAATTATCCCCCTTCCCGGTCGAATGAAAAAAAAACTAAAATAGCTAGTAATGCATAGCGTCCACTACATAAAAAGGACGCAGCTTAGAATCAAGATCAAGCAAAATTTAAAATATAATTTTTTTCTTTACATTTTGAGTACATTAACAATTTTTTTCATGATCTGTTATAATATATTACTATTAAAAAAAACTAGACATTTAACAATATAATATAAGAATCATATTTTGGACAGGAAACCTATTTTTGTATAAAAACTAGACATTCAACAATATAATTTAAGAATCATATTTTGGACAGGAAACCTATAAAAACTAGACATTTAACAATATAATATAAGAATCATATTTTGGACAGGAAACCTATTTTTGTATAAAAAACTAGACATTCAACAATATAATTTAAGAATCATATTTTGGACAGGAAACCTATTTTTGTATAAAAACTAGACATTCAACAATATAATTTAAGAATCATATTTTGGACAGGAAACCTGTATAAAAACTAGACATTCAACAATATAATTTAAGAATCATATTTTTTGGACAGGAAACCTATAAAAATTAGACATTCAACAATATAATTTAAGAATCATATTTTGGACAGGAAACCTATTTTTGTATAAAAACTAGACATTCAACAATATAATTTAAGAATCATATTTTGGACAGAAACCTATTTTTGTAAAAAACAACAACAATATAATTTAATCATATTTTGGACAGGAAACCTATTTTTGTATAAAAACTAGACATTCAACAATATAATTTAAGAATCATATTTTGGACAGGAAACCTATTTTTGTAAAAACTAGACATTCAACATTATAATTTAAGAATCATATTTTGGACAGGAAACCTATTTTTGTATAAAAACTAGACATTCAACAATATAATTTAAGAATCATATTTTGGACAGGAAACCTATTTTTGTATAAAAACTAGACATTCAACAATATAATTTAAGAATCATATTTTGGACAGGAAACCTATTTTTGTATAAAAACTAGAAAACTTTTGATATATTATGGATCGCACAGCTTTGCCACCTTCCCTCTACCCTAATTCTTAATTATTTTTCTCTTGCTTGTTTTTGCTTTAGTTCACCATTTAACATAACATAGCCCGTTTAATCTTAGTCAGGTGGTCTTTAGTAGAAACAAAAGGATTTTATTTTTTGTGCACAGTTCATATCCAAATAAAACAGACATTAATTAAAACCCAGCTTAATGCTGAACCAAGAGCTTTATTTGAAAAACAATTTTAATAAGCATTGGTGTTACATAAATACACTTGTTAAATTTACATTTTATCAGAAGAAGCTGAAAGTCAACCGGAATTTTTAAAAATGCATGTAGATTGTAAGAATATTTTGTTTTGTAAACAAAGGAATTCAAAAATAACTTAACTACATTGAAGTATTTACAATACATTGCCTATAAGCTACTTTATTTTTATATTTTAGAAAAATCATTTGTTTGATGATTTCAAAGCAAGAATAGGTTATAAAGCATGTGCAAATTTAACACCAGTGTCTGTTGACAACTTAACTAGAAACTAATAAGCTAATTCCATCTAGTATCCTTGGGGGAAAAGACATGAAAATACATTATACTAGGTTTTAAGTTTTACCTACTTGAATAATTAACATTTTCTCAAGATTCAGGAATTACAATTAAATTCCCAAAAATGTTTATCCAAATACCATATATATATTTATATATATATATATATGTATATATTGTAAGAATCGCTCATGACAACGCCAAGCAGATGAAGAAAATGTTTATATTTTTATAGCTTCTGAAACTTTTAAAAAGTTTTGATTAGGTCAACTAACATAGTGGATTAGATTATTTAATTTTGTCTTTGTAAATGGCTGCTATGACACAATCATACAATTAATTGATGACTCATCACTGATATGAAATCACATAGAAGTACTTATTACATATGACATCTTAGTATTGTTAAATGCTTTAGATACTTTTTAGCTTAAAGCTATAAACTTCATTTTAATACCAAAATATACATATCTGAAAATGAATAAATAAAGGTAGATATGATTGCTCTCATGTCTTTTACAGTGAATTATTTTTTTAGGCTTATCAATCCAGTGAAATTTATTTGGCATTATTGTCTCAGATACTACAAAATCAGAAAATTATATGCTCACACATTTAATTTATAAGTGTGTGAGTAACATTGAGCATATGAGAGAAGAAACAGACTGGTTATCACTAATATCTCTGCAAAAAACACCCAATATTTACTCACACATTCAGTTATAATTAAAATTTTAAAATATCTGCTCATTTTGCAAAGCACTGATTGTATGTCAAGGCTAAAAAATTTGGGGACGAAATTTGGTTATCTCGCTAAACACTCATAAATCAATAAAGTTACTCATTAACTGAGGAATGACTTTAATTATTGTAGTCTGTGAATAACCCAAAAAAAGGTAATGAAGCACAAAATAATCCACCACAAAACAATGACAATAGGCAGTTTGAAACTCAGGTTTATTACATACAAGACAATCAAGAGTTATGCTCCCATCAGTACAGGTTCATTAATGATAATCTAATCCTATATTTTTAAGCTAAGATCAAATCATTTTTCACTTTTGAACAACTCCTGCTTCTTTTCCAAGAGCTGTCATTTCCTCTGCAAAATAAAATAAAAATAATTTTTTGTGTGCTGAATTTCCAAATAAATATTATGCTTCTGATATTAAACTTTTTTTTAAGATTGTATATTAAACTAAAATTATAAACTACATTTATAAAATATAAAACTAACCCAATGATTTTTCCTGTTGAAGTTTTAACAATTTCTGTCTGTGCCTTTCCTTTATTTCATTTTCATGCTTCTGAATCTCTACTTCTCTCTTAGATAAGTAATCTAAAACAAGAAGGAATTTTTGTATACAGACTACAAAAGCTTAGAAATACTTCTAATAAGAAAAAAAAAATGATTACATAAATCACTTTTTTTCTGTAAAGTACAAACTTTGTATAAAAGGCTTTAAATTTTGTTTAGTTCATGCAGAATTTTCTTTGCTTTTTTTTATACAACATACAAAGGTTCTTGTGTGGGAATTCAAAGTGCTTCAACAGTATTACAAAATTCTCACTCTATATAAATATAACAAGACAATTAAGGACAAAATTTTAGATTTATCTATACTACAACATAAACCTTCTTTGCTTAGAAGACCTCTAAATAGTTTTCAAAATATTTCACTTAATTTTATCCTTAAAATTGCATGGTATTCCATAGAAATATGTTTTGTGATTGTCGTGGATAGGTTTTGTGTTTGTTTGACCTATCACCTGGTGAGTGTGATCGTGGAGAATGAATGGGTGAAAGGTCAAAGTTAGAAAGAAAAGTGATTGGTTGATGTGGTCACATGAGAGGATGAACTATGATGGCGGAAGAACGAGTAAACAAGAATGGCTAACGTGAAAGGCGGATGATTGTTTTTGTTCATGAAGATATAGAGTACGTCGTGGTTGTGGAGAGATATAGTACTTAATAGTAGATTACGCTATCTTATTTGATTTCATTATTATTTGTGTTATTATCTGTAAATAGTGTAATAAATGTTGACAATGCATCACTCGTTGTCCAATTTATGAGTGAATGTGGACCCCAATGATCATAACTATTCTAAGTTATGACAGTGATAGATAATAAAAACATACCTAACTTATAAAAAGTTATAAAAAAAAAAACAAGCATAATTAAAGACTACTTTATAGTATGTTATAAAATAGTGCAGAAGGTAAGAACTAAAAAAAATAATAATAAAAGAATAAAAAAAAAATGTAATTATTATTTACTTACTATATCTGTAGGTTCCATAAACAATTCCTGCAAGAAGAGCACTCCACCTGGAAAACTTTTGAAAAAAAAGAAGAGAAAAGTCACTGAGTGTTCTAAAGTATTTTTAGTTTAGGTGTAAAACTCTGAGCAACACTGTAAGAAAAGAAATCTAGTAGAAGGATGCCTAAAATTATAAGATCTTATCATAGCTGATAAGCAAAATCAAAAGCATTAACAATTAAGTTACAATTATCTGAATGAGACACATTTATACTGCAAAGATAATTGTATTAATATGGGCTTACTGTAATTATCCAACAAATAGTGTGTGTTTATTTTTTACAACTTCTGTAGTCATTAATGTACTTACTGAGTTCCTACCAGAGATGCATTGCAATGTGATAATTTTTAACACAACACCTATAGGCGTTAATTTTTAACAAACGCTGTTACTTCAGCATTAACAGAAATCGATCAGAGAACACTTGAACTAACAAAGAAAACACGACAGCAGAAACTGTCATAACAACTTAAAATCATAGCAGCTAGATGACCTTTAAAACAAGAGGATAGTCATTAATACGATTTTCTGACACTCAATTTACTATGATGGTTGTGTTTAATATAATACTACCCAATGTGCCTATCAGTAAAAAAAAAAAAGTTGCCTTAAGCCCCAAAGGGCTCATCGAGGCAGATGAAGTGTATAATTCATCTGTCTCAATAACCTCAACATATAAAGAGATTGTGTGGTTAGGACAACACCCAGCCACCTTTACCCCCCCCCCCCTTTCCCCCATTTTAAAGTCAGGTACCCATTTAAAGCTGGGTGGACTTGGGGACTTTCACCAAGACCTCAAAAAGTCCCAAGGTTCTCAATGAGATTCAAACCCGGGACCCTTAGGTCGACAGTTAAGCGCTCTACACCACTCAACCACCCGTCTGACGTGCCTATCAGTAGTATACCCCATTAGCTAGAAAATTTTTGCCAGTATAATTTCCTCATGAGTGTTGTTAGAGCATGAAATTATTTTGCATGTCATTATTTTCCTTTTGTTCATCTAATGGTTGTCCAAAAATTACTATAATATACTTTCAAACTTTGTAAATCTTAGTAATAGTCAGTCAGAAACCCCACTTTAATACCAGCAATATTTTATTATCCTCAAAAATTTATTTTTTGCTTGAAGATTGCACAATTTCTGCCCAAAAACATGGCCAAAAAAAATCAGTTTTATTATTATTTTTTTACTTTAATACATATCAGTTTGTTGCTCTTTCAATTACCTTTCTTTTGATGCCAAGTTTAACAATATTGGTTCAGATTTAACAAAACTGTATAAGTTTAAGTTTCAAAATGTGGAAAACTCTGAGTTTTTCTTCTTTGACTTTGTCTATTGTAGCCTAACAGATATGAGGAGCTTAAACTTCTCAACTAATACAATAACGGTCTGATCCTAAATTGTTTTATACCACTGGAAAGCTCTTGTTAAGTTCTTTAAATGATGAATAATACATGCAGATTACATGACTTTGAAATTTTCATGTCACATAAATTCATAAATATTTAATTTTAGAAGTCATAAAGAGGGCACATGAAATGACATAACCACATGATGATGCTATAATTAATAGGAAGACAAAAACTAATTAATATGACGACGTAAGATTTTTTATTCAGAGATTTTAGATATCACAGAGATAGACATTCAGGAAAGTCACATCAGCGTAATAGTAATTAAGTAATAGACTGTCTATACTACTGTCTATAGATAATAGAGAGACGACAATGTTGTTTAGTCTACCGCATGATTTTAAAAAGAATAAAATCAGCATCAGTAATCGAGTGAATTGCACATTTATTAATATAATTGATTATCCTAATTTTAATATTTTTCATTATATTGTACAAATATCTATTTACCCTAATCAGTGGAGAAATATTTTGCTTAGGTGGATTCAGAGAGGCCGACATTTTGTTTTCTGTAGGTCACCAGAACATAACTGTTACAAAACTATGAATCGGAACTGTACGCATTTCAAATGCACTGACCTGTGTGTGGAAAAAGAGTATGTTTATCTCAGATATAACAGAATTAACTTTTTAAATTTAAAAAATACATCTATTCAACTATTGAATTTTTAAAGAAAATGCAATTCGTTAAATGTCCTAATCACACAGGTAAGATATGCGAACTGTGTAATTCGTTTTTTCAACCATATTAAATTATTGTTCATAGTTAGGCTTGAAATACTACTTTACTAAAGTGTCTAAAGTGTCTTGACTATGACAGTCTATGACATGATGAGTAGTAGCCTATGTAGTATGTATGTTAGTATGACTATGTAGTATGTGAATCATAGTAAATGTAAAATGAAAGTATGTGACTAGTCTACTATAATTATAGTCTAGTATTTCATGACTATCTAGTACTACTAGTATCTATGTATGATAAATTATCTTGTTGCAATACATTACTGTAATGATTACAAGACATAATAGGCTGCTGCCTGGCCCTGGTAAAAAGACAAATGATTTTGTCAATTTTGATACTATTGTCAGTATTGTTAGTTTACCTCTCCTCTAAACAAGTTCTTAAAATAAGATTTTACCTACCTTGCTAATGTAAATCTGAAAGGGACAGGCTACGCTTACGTCAAGACGTAATTTGTATTTTTTTTTTCCGGCTTACGTCAATAGATATTTCTCCACACCCCTACCCTAACCTTATCCCTAACCCTAACCCCTAACCCTTTTTGTTTACGCAGTGGCAGCGGTAACATCAAGATGTAATTCGTATTTTTTTTTTCCGGCTTACGTCAATAGATATAATAATAGAAGGCGCTTGACGTAAGCGTAGCCACTTCGAATCTGAAATTAGTAAAAGTAAGTTAAACTTCAGTTATTAAGTCTTAAAGTTAACTTTAAAACAATGGATGTTTATTATTGTTCCCCCTCATTTTTAAGATTCTTATTGCGTTTTAAAGACTGGACAAAAAAGTGGACCATCTCATGGAGTATCATTCTATATTTGTCATCAGTGCAGCTTCAACATTCCAACCAAGTAAGTCTAAAAATTTGCCTATTCAATTATGACTGGTTATTCTTTGTTTCTGTTTGATTTTATATTGTGGCATTTAAGTAATCTGACAAATTATGGTAGACCACCTGTTAGAAATTTTGCATAGTAATACTAGTATGTTTGGCATGCTAGCTGCTTAGTATACTTAGTATAATTTATATAGGATGGCCAAATGCTAAGAGCTGCATGCTGCTCTTTGTTTTGTTTTGTACATCTCTCTAAGTTGTTTTAATTTTCTTCCTATCACTCTTGTTATGTGAGTAGGGAGTAGTCAGGGTAGTCAGTATTCATTGTAGGGAGTAGTCAGCTACGATGGGGACACTTCAGAACCCTTCACAATCAAAAGCGGAGTCAAACAAGGCTGTGTTCTAGCGCCTACACTATTCGGCATATTTTTCTCTATGATGCTGAATTTTGCATTTAAAGACTCTACAGAAGGTGTCTACCTACATACCAGAAGTGACGGGAAGCTGCTGAACATGGCCCGCCTAAGAGCAAAAACCAAGATTTGCACTATCCTTATCAGAGACATGCTGTTCGCTGATGACGCAGCCCTGACAGCACACACAGAGGAACACCTACAGCTCCTGATGGATCGCTTCGCTCAAGCATGCAGAGAATTCGGACTGACCATCAGCATCAAGAAAACCAAGTTCAAGGTATACCAGGCATGTGTTTTCAGCACTCTTTTGTATGGCAGCGAAACCTGGACTACCTATACCAAACAGGAAAATCGACTCAAGAGCTTCCACCTCCGCTGTCTCCGACGCATCCTTGGCAGCAGATGGCAGGACAAAATCACCAACACTGCCGTACTCAAACAAGCCAGCTCACTGAGCATGCATCTCCTTCTGTGCCAAAGACGTCTACGCTGGCTGGGTCATGTGCATCGAATGCAAGATGGACGCATACCAAAGGACATCCTATATGGCGAGCTCGCCACCGGGCATCGCCCCGCTGGTCGCCCGCAACTGCGATTCAAGGATGTCTGCAAACGCGACCTCAAATTGACCGGCATCAGCCTCGACAACTGGGAACAGCTCGCCGACGACCGGAATGGGTGGCGACAGGCTGTTCACAAAGGCATCCTTAATGGTAAACAATGAAGGAACCAACAGCAGGAGACCAAAAGACAGAGAGGGAAGATCGCACGGCAGAAACAGGCCCTCGGTCCTCCATCCAGCTTCATTTGTGGCCACTGTGGAAGAGTCTGTCAGTTCAGGATCGGTCTGCTGAGCCATTCAAGAACCTCTCTTAAAACACGACTAGATGACTAACCTAGAGCGCTACCATCATCTTTCGAGATGGACGGTTTGCCTGCTACTCTTGTTAAACTGATTTTTGTAAGTCTAGATATTCGATGTTTTTATTCAGTTATATATTAATTAGTTTGAGCACTAATACTACTGCTAATAACATCATTCAAAGTCATATAGAGTGGTTAAAGTTTTGGATCTCAGTAATGCAAAACTGCTTATTAAACTGACCAATCAAGTTCCTGTGGGAGCTATTTCACACCATACAATGACAAAAGGTTTAAATCAGAGTACAATAGCAACTGTAAATATGCATCCATCTACATCGATGCCCAAAGCTAGACTCTGCTAGAACATGCATCCATCTACATCGATGCCCAAAGCTAGACTCTACTAGAACATGCATCCATCTACATCGATGCCCAAAGCTAGACTCTACTAGAACATGCATCCATCTACATCGATGCCCAAAGCTAGACTCTACTAGAACATGCATCCATCTACATCGATGCCCAAAGCTAGACTCTTACTAGAACATGCATCCATCTACATCGATGCCCAAAGCTAGGCTCTACTTCTTTTCTTCCTTTGGCTCTACAGCCCATTTAGGGCCCTGGCCTGCCATACTACACTTCTCCACTTTTCCCGATCCATGGTCTTCTTCCTCCACTCTCTCACTCCTATGGCTTTAAGGTATTTCTCCACTTCCTCCAACCATCTGCTTCTTGGCCTGCCTTTAGGCCTTTTCTCATTAGGTGTTGTCTTATAAATCGTTTTTGGACCTCTGTTGTTTTCCATTCTTTCTATGTGCCCTACCCACCTTAATCTATTCATTTTAATTTCAGCTGTTATATTTGATTCTTCATACAGTTCGTACAGCTCTGAATTGGTTCTACTTCTCCACTCGTTATTGTCCTTTACTGGCCCATATATTTTCCTAAATATTTTCCTTTCCCAAGTGTTTAGCATATTTTCTGCTTGTTTGCTGATGGTCCATGTTTCGCTACCATATGTTACTGCTGGCCGGATCATTGTCTTGTATATGGTTTTTTTTAATTTTTCTGGAGATCAGTCTGTTTTTCAGTATTTTATGCAGTGTATAATATATTCTGTTCCCTACTTCTATTCTGTTTTTTATCTCTATCATTATATCGTTTTTCTCACTTATGGTTGATCCCAGGTATTTAAAGTTTTCTACTCTTTCAAATGCTCTATCACTAATTTTGAAAAAATTTTCTCTTCCTTCTTTTTCATTTCTTTGTAACAGCATACATTGAGTCTTTGTTTCGTTTACTGTTAAACCTGCTTTCTGAGCTGCTGTTTCTAATTCTATGTATGCTTTTGCTATATCCTTGCTTTGCTTTCCTATCAATGTTATGTCATCAGCATATGCAAGGTATTGGATGGGTTCTGTAAATATTGTTCCTGTTTTCATAGACTTTGTTTTTTCACTTCTGAGGTAGTGTGTTATAGTTCCTCGCTTATCCAACTGTACGTTTCTTATGACTTTTTCTAGGGTTAAGTTGAAAAGTATGCACGAAAGGGCGTCTCCTTGTCTAACTCCTTGGTTTACTTTAAATTCTCTTGAGCTTTCCCCTTGGATTTTCACTTTGCTTCTTGAGTCGTTTAATGTCATACGTACTAGTCTAATGAGCTTGTTGGGGATACACAACTCCTGCAATGTTTTGTAAAAATAATTTCTATTGATGCTGTCATATGCCATCTTGAAATCTATGTACAGCTGATGTAGGTTTATATTATGCTCATAACATTTTTCTAGAGTGTTTCGAAGGGAAAAAGATGTGGTCTGTGGTTGCTCTGCTAGGCCTGAAACCACATTGATAGTCACCTAATACTGTTTCACTGAAATTCCCTATTCTGCAGGCTATTATTTTTGTTAGTATTTTATAAACAGTGTTGAGAAGTGAGATTCCTCTGTAGTGTTGCAGTTAAGTTTCGAACCTTTCTTATGTAGCGGAACTATTAAGGCTGTTTCCCATTCTGTTGGCATTATCTCTTCTTTCCATATTTTATTGACCATCCTGTGTATTTCTAAGTGTAGTGTGCGTCCTCCATATTTGAGTAACTCAGCATTTATGTTATCTTCTCCTGGTGCTTTATTGTTTTTGGTCTTTTTAATAATATTATTTATTTCTTCTATGGTTGGTTCTTCTATTTCTGCCCCATCGTCCTCTGCAATGTTTGGTACATCATTTTCGCTGTCAGTTTTAATGTTCAGCATTTCTTCAAAATATTCCGCCCACCTTTCTAGAACCATTTCATTTTCTATAAGCAGGTCGCCTGATTTGTTAAGACACATGTGAGATCTTGCTTGGAAGCCGTTACTTTCCTCTTTGATGGCCATGTACATTTTTCTTGTTTCTTTTTCTTTTGAGTATTCCTCTAGTTTTACTAGTTTTCCCTTTTCCCATTCACGTTTTTTCTTTCTGCATATTTTAGTGGCCTTCCTTCTAGCCTCAGTGTATGCGTGAGTTGACTTTCTTGTTGCTTTTTGTAGCATTATTATCCTCAATTTGTTTCGTTCTTCCACTTCTTTTTTGCATTCATCGTCATACCATTCAGCTCTTTTCTTCTTTTGCTTGTACCCTATGACACTTTCCGCTGTGTTTTTTATGGTTTGTTTAATCTTTTCCCCAGTGGCTATTTAGATTTTCAGTATTATCTATATCTAGTGTTTCTAGTTTGCTTTTAATTTCTTGTGCATATTTTTCTTTTGTTTGTGGCTCTTTTATTAGTTTTTCACAGTCAAATTGGTTTGTTATCTTTGCTTTTGTGTTGTGAAAGATACTTATTTTTTGTCTATACTTTATTTTGACTAACATGTGGTCTGTGTCGGCATCTGCTCCTCTGAAGCTTCTGACATCTTGAATATCTGAACCATGTCGCCTGTCTATTAGCACATGATCTATTTGATTTCTTGTCACCCCATCTGGTGACCTCCATGTTTCTTTGTGTATTCTTTTGTGTGGAAACTTAGTGCTACTAATGGTCATGCCTTTGCCAGATGCAAAATCAATCAGACGCGTTCCATTATCGTTGCTTTCTTCATGTAGACTGTAGCTTCCAATTGTCGTCTGTATACTGTTTCTTTGCCAATCTTAGCGTTGAAGTCTCCTAACACTAATTTGATATCATGTCTAGGTGCTTCTTCATATAACCTTTCTAGGGCATCATAGAATTCCTCTTTGGTATTCCCTTCTGAATCTTCAGTGGGTGCATGGGCACATATTAGGGTCATATTGAACATTTTGCCACGAATCCTGAGGCTGCACAATCTTTCATTGGTTGGTTTAAAGCCAATTATTTGATTGAGGATGTTTTTCCTGACGGCAAAACCTGTTCCTAATGTATTTGTGGTGTTTCCGCTATAAAAGATGGTATACTCTGTTGTTTTTAGTATGTCTGAATTTTTCCATCTGATTTCTTGGAGTGCTGCTATTTTTATTTTGTATTTTCTAAGCTGTTCAGTGAGGCGGGTTAGAGCTCCTGCTCTGTATAGGCTTAACACGTTCCAAGTCGCTAGCCAGTAATCATGTCCGTGATCATGCGAAGGTCGGTTTCCATTTGAATCAGTCCGGTTTTGAATTGTTGATTGGCTTTCGTAACGTAGTGTTTTTTTACATGACTGGGTAGTTAGCCCTGGTGCACAACCACTAGGTGTTGCCCTTCACAGCCTTGTGGGTAGCTGCCTTTGTTTAAGGTTAGGTCCTTAGCCTTTGTGGATCCTCCCTTACTTTACTGAGGCAGTAGTTGCCTGCTTTGGTCCGCCCCGAGAATTGTATTTCATCGGCACTCACCATATCTGGCGAACTTTCCCCTATCCGCCACCTGGGGAGGCGCCCGATGGGAGTTCGGCCTCTCCACACGAAATTCTTTATAAACCGTTATAGGTGTGTGTGGTTGGGGGGGGGGATAAACTTTTAAATATTTTGCGTCAAATAACATGTGAAACCATTCTAAAGAAAATATGTGCAATGGGACATAGTAGATTTTTGACTGTGTTGTGTAGCCAATTAGGTACAGTATAAATGCGATTGACTCGCTAGTATCCAGCCTAATGTGGCGGAATGATGTGCCAGAAAAACATAACAGCAGTTTTATAAAAACAACACTTTTCTTGCCGGGGTCATACTGAGTACTTAAATATAGCAGAAGGGAATTCTGTGATGTATTTAGATGCGTTCTTAGGCTTTCATGAGCATCAGAAAGAAGAGACTTTTTTATGGATATTTTGGTGCTTTAGGTATTGGTACCTGAAGAGGCACATTTAGCATCATATTTGATTTATTTGATACTGATTTATGGGCCATACTGGAAAGGGGCCCGTTTCCTGTAGGGTTTTAGGCAGTTTACTATCCAACGGCTCTGATTGTTTTAAGATTCGAGCGCGGCCTTTATATATCTATTTTTATGAACTAATTCTCAATATTTAATGTAAGCCTATCATGATTTTATTTAACTCGATTTTACATTACAGAAGATGGACAGTCAAGAATAAAGCTTCAACTCAATCAACTGTAACGTTGATGTTTAATTTATAAGCTGCATGGTAACTGCGCGGTAAATATGTAGCTGTAATGTTCGTATTGCTTTTAATCATCAACGAAGACTTTAAGAATGATATTTACTTTTAAAACATCAACCTCAAATGTTCATTGTTATATTCATTTAGTGTCGGCCAAAGCCAACTGAAAATGTACATATTGAAACACGCTTTGTTTAAAAAATCTGGCATATTTGTATATCGATTTTTTTTTCCATAACAAAAAAAAAAAGCCGAGTCGATTACGTACGTACTAAAATGCCAAAGATTAAAACAAAAAATAATGCCGTAAAAATAAAAGAAAAAATGTCACTTTTTGTTTAACATGTAGCATTCTAAGTTAAAAAGTTAGAAATTTTCCTTTTTTTTAAAAAAAGAGATTAATTATTGCCATACTACACTGTACACATATCTTGTAAGTCTCATTCAATGCTCAGTTATGCTGCTAAACAAAAAAAAATAATCTGTCAATAATTATTAATATTATCATAATATTAAACTATGTACTAATAATTTGTAATTTTAAAAAGTATATTTAATAGACGACTTATTATGTATGTATAAAATCGGCACGCAAATAATCCTTTAGAAAAAAATACATTGTGGCATGGTTAATTTTTCTCATATGAATGGTATCGATACTTCTATTTACTTCTCAGAAAATAAAATGTTAGCATTTACCAACTACTACTACTACAAACAATCCTTATAGTATTTAGGCGATAGCAAAATATGCCTGCCTATGATAGTGCTTTCTTGTTCTGTCATGTAATGTTATGAGAAGGTAGTATATTTTTCTCGTATAGTTTGATTTAGTTCATCTATAAAGATTTCAAAGGCTAAATAAATGAGAAACGGTTCATTTTCTTGACAACGCTTCAATAATTTGTAAAGTCTAGTATACACATACATTGAGACAGTAAAGTAGGCCTATGCCATACTGTTCTACTTTTTTTTTACCCTCGCAATATTTAGGACATAAAGGGAATAGCTACGTCCAGAAACACGACCATCAAGACATTGTGTTTAAGTACTCTTATCAGTCTGTATCATTAACTCAGTATTGTTTTTGACGGTATTTTCCCATTTTATGTAATAAAAGCAAGGATTCAGTATTGTCATTGACTATTGAAATAAAATAGAAAATAAACAAGCATTGATATTAATAATAAATAATTTATCATTAAAATTTATTTGCTATAGATTGTATGTCATTGTCTTACAATGAGGAAAGCTTTCAGATTTTTTTTTGTTTATTGGCTTTTCCTAGAACAGACTTAAAAATTATGTGTAGTTTCAGAACTTACAAAGCCTTGTAGTTGGCGCAGGTAGTATCGATAGTGATACTTGATGAGCCCATTGCTCTGACAATCCCTGAAATTTCTAAGTCACATCATAACATATCTCGTCATTTGGAAAGTCACTGGGCCTCTAACTGCCCTAAGTCTCATGACCCCTAACAACTGTTCCGAATGCATATCCTAGCTGCAACATGCAACTTATCATTTTGACATTAACAAGCCATGTACTAAATATCTTATAGTGTCCTAAGTTATCATGATGAATTAATAAGCCTTAAATAGCTTAACTCTAATAGTTATATTGTTTTAAACATCTAACGATGATACATGCTCTGTTAATTAAAACTTAACCGTAAAGCTAATTTTCAGTTATAATACTGTATTGCTGAGTGTTTTTTTGACATGCAGTGTTTTCATCAAGATGCTAAATAGTATCTTTCCCTCAAGAAAGCCCTCTTGAACATCTCACTTCTAAAATCAACTCTCTAATACTTTAAAAAAAAAAATCCTCTTCCTACTATAAATAAAATTGTCTCTTAAATACATTAAAAAAAAAAAGAATAACTTTAAATTAGAGAGTCATCTTGAAGACCCAACACAAACATTTAAGGGACGTGACACTAGACAACTGTTATAACAACTATGCTATGAAGTAACTTGAAAATATTTTGTTTCTAAGGATTAAATACACACAATACTAAATTTATTTGATGGGCTTATGCATGAATAAGGGGACGTGTAGTCGTGCGGTGTAAAGCGTTCGACTGTCGACCGGAGAGTCCTGGGTGAGAACCTTGGAATTTTTTCAGGTCCTGGTGTAAGTCCCCCAAGTCCACACAGCTTTAAATGGGTACCTGACTTTAAGATTGGGGAGTAAAAGCGACTGGGCCTTGTGCCGAGGTTACTGAAACAGATGAATTCTACACTTCATCTGCCCTTATGAGCCCTTAGGGGCTTATGGGAACTTAACTATGTATGAATAGCCAAGCATAGGATGACCAGCTATTCAATCATTTGTGTGATTAGACAAAAAAAAATGTAATTTGCGCTTTATGCTCTTGCATTGTCAACAAACACTTTGTAACTTAATAAAATATATATAATACATGTCAAATATTTTTCAGTTGACTAGTATTGAATGATTTCATTTTGGTAGCTTATGAGCAGAAAAATGTGGTTATAAACAGGCTGTCAATTTTTTTTTTCAAATGTTTATAGTACATCTATTTAGTCTATTAGGTAGAAATCAATGAAAAAAAAACAGCAATACACTCAAGAATTTTGTAGCTGTCACAAATCCATTATTTGCATGGCAGACATCTAATAAAAGAAGAGACATTTTTTATTTACTAGAAATAATATGTTCAGGGATTTTTTTCTCCATCCTTTATGTAACTAGATGATGAAGCTGATAAACTCTAGTGAAAATTCACACCAATTTAAATTCGAGCCCCTCAATGTTTATCTCAGGGTATCTTTTTCTATAGCTCTGCCACATGAGTACTTTCTATCGTAAACTTGATAATCTGACATTGATTTCTACAGCTCTTATTAACTCGTGACTAATATTGTTAATTGCTTTTTAAATAAAATGTTTTAGGATTTCCTGGCTAAGTCTAAAATCATATCTTCATATTCACATTATGTCTAGATTATGCAAAGAAAAACTTAAAAAAAAAAATATCTCCCCCATAACATTTCTCTTGTTAATCTCACTAAGCCTCAAAATACTGCACCTTTAACCTGAAAATAATTTTTTTTAATTCTGTTCTCCTTTCACATATTTTCAATATTTTAAAAAGTCTAGTGGGTATGTTTACTGTGTTAATTTTATGCCATCACATTAAATCACTTATATGTATCCTCTTCTTTTTCAAAGAGGGAGAAACCTTTAAACCTTTGAATTGTTTAATTTAATTTTTTTATATAGTGTACAATAAAACTATAAAGTTCACTGAGTTCTAAATGACCCTTGGGGCAGATGAAGTGTAGAATTCATCTGTTTCCTGTAACCTTAGCATATGAAGGGATTGTGGGTTAGCACAACACCCAGCCGCCTTTGGCTTCCTCAACTTGAGTCAGGTACCCATTTAAAGTTGGTGGCATTGTGTGGACTTTAACCAACTTGCACCTGGGCCTTGAAAAAAAATTCCCTTGATTCTCACCAAGGGGATCTAACCCAGGACTCTCAGATTGGACACCTCGAGCATCTACACCACTTGGCCATCCATCCCACTAATCAAATAGGATAGTTACTTTTGATTTCACTGTTGCTTTCAACCCATCTTGTGCTTCTTGAGAGCTCCATGCAGATCACTCATCCAGGAATCTTATAGACCCTTCAGTGGCGGCTACATCCATCTCCATAGTTGACTTTTAGTGTTGCTTCTGTTAAATCAACTAGGGTGGACTTCTTTTTTGTAAAACTTTTTACTATATAAAATCCGAATAGCTGTCTTCTCATTGACCTCACGTGGGCCCCATCGACCCCCATGTATGGAAACCTCTTTTAAAAGGTTTAAATTCTGTGATATGACTTTGGTTATTTTAATGAACCCTGTTACATTAAGAAACAGATGTACAATTTGTTTATTGGCAACCTGCATATTGTCACCATTTGAATTGAGTTCTTTAAAAGTAATACACATATCACTTGAAATAACAGGTGAAATAAAAATGTGATAAAACATAATAAATTGTATCATACCATTTTCTTTTTTTGTAAGATTTTACTCTATACTGGCGAAAGTTGATAAATGGGAGACAATTGCAAACGTATCGTTTCCTTGTACACTATTTCCTCGTAGTTTCCTCCTCTTTATCACCTCAAGCTCTTGTGAGTTTTAAAAAACAAATGTTACCAAAGTTCTGAAGTACATTTTACTTTATCATGTTTTAACAATTTTTTTGTAATTGCTATGTACACCCCCCCCCCCCCCGCTCTTTCCGTTTCTTGTCTCACTGTTTTTGTCCAAATTGTGTTCGATTAACATATAATTGCTTGGGGTACATGGACTTTGACTTACCAAGGGGTTGGGTAGCAGTTGTGTTCCGCCCCGTTGTATCAAAAGTACACAACTGGAACCACTTTAAACAGTACACAATTGTATACGTTAAACAGTACACACTATACACTTAAACAGTTCAATTGAACCACTTTAAACAGTACACAACTTAACCAATTTTAAACAGTACACAATTCTACCACTTTAAACAGTACACAATTCTACCACTTCAAACAGTACACAACTGACCCACTTTAAACAGTACACAATTGAACAAATTTAAACAGGCATTTTTCTTATTGTTTGTAAAGAGGTTATGAAATGGGTACCAACAAATAAAACTGATATCAAATATTATACCTCCCTCTTAAAAATGGAATATTCTTGCCCGTCATTACAGCTGATTTTACCTCGCCTCCTGGGCAAACCAGTTCAAGGGCCCCCCTATGTCAACCACTCGTGGGGCCCTAGGGATTCAAGGCCCGCGTTAATAAATTAACGGCTAACGCAAAGCACAGATTATAGAGATAAAAACAAAATCCGCATGTTTGGATTAACCTAAAACCGTAGTTTAGTCAGCAGCCTTGGCCAACTGTAGCGAAGGCTGCTCTGACCCGCATCGTTTATCTCAACCGCCTGTCTTACGCTGTTAAAGAAGTCAAACTGCAATAGATATTAAAATGAAATCCTTAGGCCGATTGCTCCCAAATCTGGCCCCGCAATTTACATTTATAACATCACTATTAGCCACGCTCTTGTCACATGATAGAAGAGGTGCCTCGCAATCATCCGCTTAAATTGGGCTTCATATGTATATATATATACAATATGTAACCCGTTTCTTGTAACTAACTGAAGCTAATTATGAAGTACGTTGACCTACGTGCCTTGCTGCCAGCCATATCTAACCGACACATGGTGTACTTTATAAACGAACGACTTTAAAAGAGATTTGGGGGGTGGTGGTGGGGAGGAGAGAAAGATAATGTCGGACTTACTACCTCCATCACACAATTTTTTTTTGCTCTTGTTGTTGTGTTGAGCCCGCTAGTGGTATCCACCACTGGCCATGTGACGAGTTTGTTCCTACTAAACACGTGACATTTATCGAAACTAGTCCGTTCAGGTCCTGGCATAAAGGACCACGGTTGGTGGGTTGGTGGCGATGGTGGTATTGTCTTGTGGCTTACATAGAGAGTTAGAGCATATCTTCCCGTCTTCATTGTGAGTACTTTATATAATACATACATATATATATATATATATATATATATATATAATATGTGTGATGGTGTGTGCGTTAAGAATTGTAGTAGTTGTTTTTAGATATATGTTTCGATTGTAACCTTGTTATTGGCAGGCATTTCACTGCTTTTATTTTTTTTAGAATTGTCTCATGTAGCCTACTTTATTGTTGACACCATAAACAATATTTTTTTTTAAAATATTTTGTTGTCTGTATTTGTACCTCCATGTTGTTAAACTTGCGGCCTTTATTTACTTGTGGAATATGCATTGTCTTTTTTTTTTGATATTATATTAAAAATATAATTTCAGTACAATTGTACTTTTAGTTATACACACATTCAAAGAATAGTATTTTTTTTGTTTTAAATTCGGAAATTTATTAAAGGCTTACATACATATCAACTTATTACGACTGATTTCTGGGATTTGCTGACGAAAATGCGTGCACTATCCTAACCCATCCACCCCCACCCCCTCCCATTAGCATATTGAATCATATGTCAGGTGCTGTGACCTTGCTCAGCGTTCAAAGTCTGTGTTTACCTGTTGGGTTTCGATTACAATAATCATTCACATCTGTGCCGGGGTTTTTTTTTTAATTTTGCTCAGCTCTATGTTAAAGTGTAACTGTTTTTTTTTTCTTCGTGCCCACAGTTTATCTGTTGTTTGAAAACAGTGTTGTTACAAGGCTCCTTAGCACTAAAAGGGCTCCCATCGGGGCAGATGAAGTGTAGAACTCATCTGTTTCTGTAACCGCGGCATTTAAAAAAAAAAGGGATTGTGTGACGACAGCACGGCGCACATCCTACTTACTTTCCCCAGCTCAATTCATTTGTCCATTGAAAGCTGTGTGGTGGGCATTTCCAACTTTTTACCTGGATCGAACCCTGGGGGCATTCAAGTCGACAGTCGATCGTTCGGCCACCCGTCCTTCGTTTGAAAACAATATAGATCCTATTTTATTGGGTGGATCTTTCATTATATAATTAACGATCTTCACTGGAATTCATATACATATAGCTCTCACTACTGGTTTTCGATGGTGTTTGGGGGGTCGAATCAGAATTTTTGTCGTCAGATTTTCAGATAATAATGTGCAGTAAATATGTGCACGGAATGTGGAGCAATTTATTATTGAATTGCCTGACATTTTCACAGAGTAATCGTTCGCTAGGAGTTTCGTCAACACCCACAAATAATCGAAACACATATGACGTTATTACAATTTGTTTTTCTCTAGTATTTTTCTAACTTATAATTTACAATATGAATCGGACGGATAGGTAAAAGCGAATAAATGGATAATTGGTAAATAAACCGGATAGATGCGTTGATGTCTCGCCATTCACAATCACTATATACCAGGGGGGTCGGCAACCTACGGCCCAGCGAGATGCATGCGCTCTTTCTGATGTCAAATTGCTGCCTAATCAAATACCATTATATTGAAACAATTTTAGTGGCTCTTTAAAAAATTGAGACAATTGTAAATTATAACTTTTGGCTCTTCCGTCTCAAAAGGTTGCTGACTCCTGCTATATACCAACCAATCATTTCTTTTTTTTTTTTGTTCGTGTTTCTCAATAGGTTTTTTGTTATTGTTATTTTTTGTTAATCATGTATGAACGTAATTCATTGTAAATGAAATGAAGGCGCTCACCTTTTTTTTTTCTTTTCCAAATGTTCAAATGAGATCAGCCTCATAGACTGTGTCAGAGAAGTGACCCCATTTAAAACTAGTTTGTAATATTCACGTGTAGAATCATCGAAATGTATCCGCTGTGTCACACGCGACCCACAGTAAAAAACATCACCACGGTGGTCCATTGCAGCTTAGTCCGGCTCACTATTAAACTTCGGTGCCTGCGGTTAAACGTAGTGCGGCTCTCGGTTAAACGTAGTGGCTCTCGGTTAAACGTAGTGCGGCTCTCGGTTAAACTTAGTGCGGCGCGCGGTTAAAATCATTCAGAGAAGCTCTCCGTTAAACTTATTTCGGTTCCCATGAAAAAATCATTTTTAACCTATATATTCAAAAAAGCTAAATCTTTTTAAATTGCCTATGATTGGGGTGGGAACATTTCTGGGCCGCGGGACACATTCATAGGTTCCTGTGAGCGGAGGGCCGCATGATTCAAACGTGATCGCCTGTTATTTGTATGTACCATTACACTTCGTAAACGCAAATGCGTTAATCGCATGTAATCGATTTATAACATTTTCTTTAATTTTTTTCCTTGTTTGGAGATATTCTTTTTCTGCCGACACTTATCAAACAAAGACCAGATAAACGATCATCACTAGGGAGCGACCGATATGTCTTTTTACCGATAGTCCGATACCGATATTTTCCCCCAGCATTTTTACCGATATTTTCTTTTTAGGGGCTGTCCATTATTTATGTCAACAAATTTGTGGCGATTTTTACCCCATTTGATTACCCCCCCCCCCTAAAAAGGTGGCTTCCAAAATGTTTATGTGGCAAAATTAGTAGGAATATAGTTAGTTTAATTAAAATACTGAATGTTAAGCGAGTGTGTAACACAAAACTACAAACGCTGCTTAATTTTCCTATTTATTAAGTAATTATATTAAATTTAAAAAAGTAACATTGTTGACGTCAACTTTTCTTGACCTCCCCCCCTCCCCCTTGTCAACAATTGTCAAAAATTTTCTGACCCCCCTCCCCCCTATTTTGTTGACGTAATTAATGGACAGCCCCTTAAGCAACAACAATGCCAAACACGTGTTATTCTCATGCTATATGACGTATTTCAAGCCAAGTTCACATATTTTGTAACCCCCCCCCCCCAGATACCGATATTTTTTTTTAATCAACAACAATGCCAAACACGTGTTTCTCTCATGCTACAGTTAATGACGTATGTCAACCCATGCTTACCCCTTCCCTGTCATATTTCGTGACACTTCGCCCACACGTAAGTCTTGTTTCCCCCCCCCCCCCCCCAACTTCCCATCCCAACAAAAAATACACACAGATGTTCACTAATTGTATCATTCAAGGTCATACATTAGAATTGAAAAATGCCAAGCCTATTGTTTCAAGGTCATATCGCTGATGTAATTTTTGTGGACGTGACAATTTCTGTGTACGGGTTTTTTTTTTCCTTTTTTTTTAGCCTACAGCTTTGTTTCCACACTGTATTTTTCTTTTTAAAGGTTCCCAATACTTGCTAATGTGCCCGGCCCCCAACCGATCTAAATCTTCCTCTGCAGCTGACTTAAAAATAATGCCTGAATTTAAGTGGCGTAGTTAATTATTCGACATTATGTTTAAAAAAAAACGAGAGGGTTTCTCAAATCTCGAGCCCTCATACCCCGGCAGAGACATAGGTAGGTCAAGCGGCGTAGCGTGGGTATCGGCCGCCCAGGGCGGAAGACGATTTTGCCGCCTTCTCATTTAGGTATTTCAATTTAATCTATACATTTCTGCCGCCCCCCCCTAAAAAGTAATAAAAAGTGCCGCCCGGTGCGGGCCGCACCCCCCAGGTACGCCACTGGGTAGGCCTCATATATATATATATATATATATATATATATATATATATGGGGGGCTGTTGTTGACGCCACTGGGTAGATCAGGGCTTAAGCTCAGTAGGTCCATTAAATAGAAGATTGACACGTTATTCGATCATTCATCTTCGAGAGTTTCCTGAACTATTTTTAAGATGGATGTAACATTGCTGAATCCACACGGACTCGATTTTCATAGTATTTTAAAATGATCACATTCACTGCATACTTAATTAAATTATTACGTACCTACGTCAACTTTGCATCTGTTTTATTATTTTCTTCCGTCTTTGTCTTTTTAAAGAGACCTAGAAGTTTATTCTGGAGCCTCCAGTGACCCTAATCTGCCTCTGAATATAATTAATTCATATATATATATATATATATTAACAAATCTATAATAAATTACCGTTAATCTCTTCTTCTGTTATAATTTCCACACGATCAGAATTGAGTAATCCAGAAATATGTGATTCGTAATTATCCAATTCATTAGATTCATCCTTAACATTGCCGGAAATTTCCAGCTCATCTTTAATGGCTTCATTCTGGATTTCCAATGTTGTTTCTTTTAAAACATAAAGAATTTTTATTGTTAAAATTTAACAGGAATGCCATTTAAGTTAACAAAAATTAAACTAAGAATATGATAAAAAGCAAAGTGATTGTTTTGTTGTTTTGCCTACGATTAGGTTGTCTGACTTAATGTAGGAGATAACCGTTTTTAGTTTTCAAACAATATACAGATGTTGGTTGTTTCAATCTATTTTTTTTAATTACAATTAAAGATTGCACACATTAGATATAATATGTGGTCTTGTGTGCTATTTGTTGATAACTAACTTGTTAAGTATAAACAGTGCTTTTTTTTTTTTGTAAAAAAAAAAAATAGGTGCCGGTACTGAGTGATGGATTGCCTAACTTTTAACTACAAGTTCGCACCTCGATGCAAGCTAAATCACAACTGCAAAGATACTAAATGTGTAAAACAATTTTATTTTATAATTAACCAGCTTAAATCCTCTTAAAATACAAGAAAAGTAATAATTTTTTCCCCACATTGAAAAAGGTGCCGGTACGCCGTACCGGTGCATACTTGCACAAAAAAGCACTGAGTATAAATATGTATGTATGTATGTATATGTACGTATGTATACTTTCTGTCTTTTTAAAGAGACCTAGAATTTTATTCTGGAGCCTCCATTGACTTTAATTCACTTCTGCAATAATTAATTCATATCTATTAACAATTCTGAAATCCTCAGGCTTAGATCTTACAAATATTTGTAGAGATTATATTGGCTTAGATCTTACAAATATTTGTAGAGATTATACTGGCTTAGATCTTACAAATATTTGTAGAGATTATACTGGCTTAGATCTTACAAATATTTGTAGAGATTATACTGGCTTAGATCTTACAAATATTTGTAGAGATTATACTGGCTTAGATCTTACAAATATTTGTAGAGATTATACTGGCTTAGATCTTACAAATATTTGTAGAGATTATACTGGCTTAGATCTTACAAATATTTGTAGAGATTATATTGGCTTAGATCTTACAAATATTTGTAGAGATTATACTGGCTTAGATCTTACAAATATTTGTAGAGATTATACTGGCTTAGATCTTACAAATATTTGTAGAGATTATACTGGCTTAGATCTTACAAATTTTTGTAGAGATTATATTGGCTTAGATCTTACAAATAATTGTAGAGATGATATTGGCTTAGATCTTACAAATAATTGTAGAGATGATATTGGCTTAGATCTTACAAATATTTGTAGGGATTATATTGGCTTAGATCTTACAAATATTTGTAGGGATTATATTGTCTTAGATCTTACAAATATTTGTAGGGATTATATTGTCTTAGATCTTACAAATATTTGTAGGGATTATATTGTCTTAGATCTTACAAATATTTGTAGGGATTATATTGTCTTAGATCTTACAAATATTTGTAGGGATTATATTGTCTTAGATCTTACAAATATTTGTAGGGATTATATTGTCTTAGATCTTACAAATATTTGTAGAGATTATATTGACTTAGATCTTACAAATATTTGTAGAGATTATATTGGCTTAGATCTTACAAATATTTGTAGAGATTATATTGGCTTAGATCTTACAAATATTTGTAGAGATTATATTGGCTTAGATCTTACAAATATTTGTAGAGATTATATTGGCTTAGATCTTACAAATATTTGTAGAGATTATATTGTCTTAGATCTTACAAATATTTGTAGAGATTATATTGGCTTAGATCTTACAAATATTTGTAGAGATTATATTGGCTTAGATCTTACAAATATTTGTAGAGATTATATTGGCTTAGATCTTACAAATATTTGTAGAGATTATATTGGCTTAGATCTTACAAATATTTGTAGAGATTATATTGGCTTAGATCTTACAAATATTTGTAGAGATTATATTGGCTTAGATCTTACAAATATTTGTAGAGATTATATTGGCTTAGATCTTACAAATATTTGTAGAGATTATATTGGCTTAGATCTTACAAATATTTGTAGAGATTATATTGGCTTAGATCTTACAAATATTTGTAGAGATTATATTGGCTTAGATCTTACAAATATTTGTAGAGATTATATTGGCTTAGATCTTACAAATATTTGTAGAGATTATATTGGCTTAGATCTTACAAATATTTGTAGAGATTATATTGGCTTAGATCTTACAAATATTTGTAGAGATTATACTGGCTTAGATCTTACAAATATTTGTAGAGATTATACTGGCTTAGATCTTACAAATATTTGTAGAGATTATATTGGCTTAGATCTTACAAATATTTGTAGAGATTATACTGGCTTAGATCTTACAAATATTTGTAGAGATTATATTGGCTTAGATCTTACAAATATTTGTAGAGATTATACTGGCTTAGATCTTACAAATATTTGTAGAGATTATACTGGCTTAGATCTTACAAATATTTGTAGAGATTATACTGGCTTAGATCTTACAAATATTTGTAGAGATTATATTGGCTTAGATCTTACAAATATTTGTAGAGATTATACTGGCTTAGATCTTACAAATATTTGTAGAGATTATACTGGCTTAGATCTTACAAATATTTGTAGAGATTATACTGGCTTAGATCTTACAAATATTTGTAGAGATTATATTGGCTTAGATCTTACAAATATTTGTAGAGATTATATTGGCTTAGATCTTACAAATATTTGTAGAGATTATATTGGCTTAGATCTTACAAATATTTGTAGAGATTATATTGGCTTAGATCTTACAAATATTTGTAGAGATTATATTGTCTTAGATCTTACAAATATTTGTAGGGATTATATTGTCTTAGATCTTACAAATATTTGTAGGGATTATATTGTCTTAGATCTTACAAATATTTGTAGGGATTATATTGTCTTAGATCTTACAAATATTTGTAGGGATTATATTGTCTTAGATCTTACAAATATTTGTAGGGATTATATTGTCTTAGATCTTACAAATATTTGTAGGGATTATATTGTCTTAGATCTTACAAATATTTGTAGAGATTATATTGGCTTAGATCTTACAAATATTTGTAGAGATTATATTGGCTTAGATCTTACAAATATTTGTAGAGATTATATTGGCTTAGATCTTACAAATATTTGTAGAGATTATATTGGCTTAGATCTTACAAATATTTGTAGAGATTATATTGACTTAGATCTTACAAATATTTGTAGAGATTATATTGGCTTAGATCTTACAAATATTTGTAGAGATTATATTGGCTTAGATCTTACAAATATTTGTAGGGATTATATTGTCTTAGATCTTACAAATATTTGTAGGGATTATATTGTCTTAGATCTTACAAATATTTGTAGGGATTATATTGTCTTAGATCTTACAAATATTTGTAGGGATTATATTGGCTTAGATCTTACAAATATTTGTAGAGATTATATTGGCTTAGATCTTACAAATATTTGTAGAGATTATATTGGCTTAGATCTTACAAATATTTGTAGAGATTATATTGGCTTAGATCTTACAAATATTTGTAGAGATTATATTGGCTTAGATCTTACAAATATTTGTAGAGATTATATTGGCTTAGATCTTACAAATATTTGTAGAGATTATATTGGCTTAGATCTACAAATATTTGTAGAGATTATATTGGCTTAGATCTTACAAATATTTGTAGAGATTATATTGGCTTAGATCTTACAAATATTTGTAGAGATTATATTGTCTTAGATCTTACAAATATTTGTAGAGATTATATTGTCTTAGATCTTACAAATATTTGTAGAGATTATATTGGCTTAGATCTTACAAATATTTGTAGAGATTATATTGGCTTAGATCTTACAAATATTTGTAGGGATTATATTGGCTTAGATCTTACAAATATTTGTAGAGATTATATTGTCTTAGATCTTACAAATATTTGTAGGGATTATATTGTCTTAGATCTTACAAATATTTGTAGGGATTATATTGTCTTAGATCTTACAAATATTTGTAGGGATTATATTGGCTTAGATCTTACAAATATTTGTAGAGATTATATTGGCTTAGATCTTACAAATATTTGTAGAGATTATATTGGCTTAGATCTTACAAATATTTGTAGAGATTATATTGGCTTAGATCTTACAAATATTTGTAGAGATTATATTGGCTTAGATCTTACAAATATTTGTAGAGATTATATTGGCTTAGATCTTACAAATATTTGTAGAGATTATATTGGCTTAGATCTTACAAATATTTGTAGAGATTATATTGGCTTAGATCTTACAAATATTTGTAGAGATTATATTGGCTTAGATCTTACAAATATTTGTAGAGATTATATTGGCTTAGATCTTACAAATATTTGTAGGGATTATATTGGCTTAGATCTTACAAATATTTGTAGGGATTATATTGTCTTAGATCTTACAAATATTTGTAGGGATTATATTGTCTTAGATCTTACAAATATTTGTAGGGATTATATTGTCTTAGATCTTACAAATATTTGTAGGGATTATATTGTCTTAGATCTTACAAATATTTGTAGGGATTATATTGTCTTAGATCTTACAAATATTTGTAGGGATTATATTGTCTTAGATCTTACAAATATTTGTAGGGATTATATTGGCTTAGATCTTACAAATATTTGTAGAGATTATATTGGCTTAGATCTTACAAATATTTGTAGAGATTATATTGGCTTAGATCTTACAAATATTTGTAGAGATTATATTGGCTTAGATCTTACAAATATTTGTAGAGATTATATTGGCTTAGATCTTACAAATATTTGTAGAGATTATATTGGCTTAGATCTTACAAATATTTGTAGAGATTATATTGGCTTAGATCTTACAAATATTTGTAGAGATTATATTGGCTTAGATCTTACAAATATTTGTAGAGATTATATTGTCTTAGATCTTACAAATATTTGTAGAGATTATATTGGCTTAGATCTTACAAATATTTGTAGAGATTATATTGGCTTAGATCTTACAAATATTTGTAGAGATTATATTGGCTTAGATCTTACAAATATTTGTAGGGATTATATTGTCTTAGATCTTACAAATATTTGTAGGGATTATATTGTCTTAGATCTTACAAATATTTGTAGGGATTATATTGTCTTAGATCTTACAAATATTTGTAGGGATTATATTGTCTTAGATCTTACAAATATTTGTAGGGATTATATTGTCTTAGATCTTACAAATATTTGTAGGGATTATATTGTCTTAGATCTTACAAATATTTGTAGGGATTATATTGTCTTAGATCTTACAAATATTTGTAGAGATTATATTGGCTTAGATCTTACAAATATTTGTAGAGATTATATTGGCTTAGATCTTACAAATATTTGTAGAGATTATATTGGCTTAGATCTTACAAATATTTGTAGAGATTATATTGGCTTAGATCTTACAAATATTTGTAGAGATTATATTGGCTTAGATCTTACAAATATTTGTAGAGATTATGATTGGCTTAGATCTTACAAATATTTGTAGAGATTATATTGGGCTTAGATCTTACAAATATTTGTAGGGATTATATTGTCTTAGATCTTACAAATATTTGTAGGGATTATATTGTCTTAGATCTTACAAATATTTGTAGGGATTATATTGTCTTAGATCTTACAAATATTTGTAGGGATTATATTGTCTTAGATCTTACAAATATTTGTAGGGATTATATTGTCTTAGATCTTACAAATATTTGTAGGGATTATATTGTCTTAGATCTTACAAATATTTGTAGGGATTATATTGTCTTAGATCTTACAAATATTTGTAGAGATTATATTGGCTTAGATCTTACAAATATTTGTAGAGATTATATTGGCTTAGATCTTACAAATATTTGTAGAGATTATATTGGCTTAGATCTTACAAATATTTGTAGAGATTATATTGGCTTAGATCTTACAAATATTTGTAGAGATTATATTGGCTTAGATCTTACAAATATTTGTAGAGATTATATTGGCTTAGATCTTACAAATATTTGTAGAGATTATATTGGCTTAGATCTTACAAATATTTGTAGGGATTATATTGTCTTAGATCTTACAAATATTTGTAGAGATTATATTGTCTTAGATCTTACAAATATTTGTAGAGATTATATTGTCTTAGATCTTACAAATATTTGTAGGGATTATATTGTCTTAGATCTTACAAATATTTGTAGAGATTATACTGGCTTAGATCTTACAAATATTTGTAGAGATTATATTGGCTTAGATCTTACAAATATTTGTAGAGATTATATTGGCTTAGATCTTACAAATATTTGTAGAGATTATATTGGCTTAGATCTTACAAATATTTGTAGAGATTATATTGGCTTAGATCTTACAAATATTTGTAGGGATTATATTGTCTTAGATCTTACAAATATTTGTAGGGATTATATTGTCTTAGATCTTACAAATATTTGTAGGGATTATATTGTCTTAGATCTTACAAATATTTGTAGGGATTATATTGTCTTAGATCTTACAAATATTTGTAGGGATTATATTGTCTTAGATCTTACAAATATTTGTAGGGATTATATTGTCTTAGATCTTACAAATATTTGTAGGGATTATATTGTCTTAGATCTTATAAATATTTGTAGGGATTATATTGTCTTAGATCTACAAATATTTGTAGAGATTATATTGGCTTAGATCTTACAAATATTTGTAGAGATTATATTGGCTTAGATCTTACAAATATTTGTAGAGATTATATTAAGCTTAGATCTTACAAATATTTGTAGAGATTATATTGGCTTAGATCTTACAAATATTTGTAGAGATTATATTGGCTTAGATCTTACAAATATTTGTAGAGATTATATTGGCTTAGATCTTACAAATATTTGTAGAGATTATATTGGCTTAGATCTACAAATATTTAGTAGAGATGATATTGGCTTAGATCTTACAAATATTTGTAGAGATTATATTGTCTTAGATCTTACAAATATTTGTAGGGATTATATTGTCTTAGATCTTTAAAATATTTGTAGGGATTATATTGTCTTAGATCTTACAAATATTTGTAGGGATTATATTGTCTTAGATCTTACAAATATTTGTAGGGATTATATTGTCTTAGATCTTACAAATATTTGTAGGGATTATATTGTCTTAGATCTTACAAATATTTGTAGGGATTATATTGTCTTAGATCTTACAAATATTTGTAGGGATTATATTGTCTTAGATCTTACAAATATTTGTAGGGATTATATTGTCTTAGATCTTACAAATATTTGTAGAGATTATATTGGCTTAGATCTTACAAATATTTGTAGAGATTATATTGGCTTAGATCTTACAAATATTTGTAGAGATTATATTGGCTTAGATCTTACAAATATTTGTAGAGATTATATTGGCTTAGATCTTACAAATATTTGTAGAGATTATATTGGCTTAGATCTTACAAATATTTGTAGAGATTATATTGGCTTAGATCTTACAAATATTTGTAGAGATTATATTGGCTTAGATCTTACAAATATTTGTAGA
Source organism: Bulinus truncatus (assembly GCA_021962125.1). Classification (NCBI taxonomy): domain Eukaryota; kingdom Metazoa; phylum Mollusca; class Gastropoda; family Planorbidae; genus Bulinus; species Bulinus truncatus. The sequence continues at coordinate 7,734,443 of JAGDYQ010000027.1, read as the reverse complement.
GATTATATTGGCTTAGATCTTACAAATATTTGTAGAGATTATATTGTCTTAGATCTTACAAATATTTGTAGAGATTATATTGTCTTAGATCTTACAAATATTTGTAGGGATTATATTGTCTTAGATCTTACAAATATTTGTAGGGATTATATTGTCTTAGATCTTACAAATATTTGTAGAGATTATATTGGCTTAGATCTTACAAATATTTGTAGAGATTATATTGGCTTAGATCTTACAAATATTTGTAGAGATTATATTGGCTTAGATCTTACAAATATTTGTAGGGATTATATTGTCTTAGATCTTACAAATATTTGTAGGGATTATATTGTCTTAGATCTTACAAATATTTGTAGAGATTATATTGGCTTAGATCTTACAAATATTTGTAGAGATTATATTGGCTTAGATCTTACAAATATTTGTAGAGATTATATTGGCTTAGATCTTACAAATATTTGTAGAGATTATATTGGCTTAGATCTTACAAATATTTGTAGAGATTATATTGGCTTAGATCTTACAAATGTTTGTAGAGATTATATTGGCTTAGATCTTACAAATATTTGTAGAGATTATATTGGCTTAGATCTTACAAATATTTGTAGAGATTATATTGGCTTAGATCTTACAAATATTTGTAGAGATTATATTGGCTTAGATCTTACAAATATTTGTAGGGATTATATTGTCTTAGATCTTACAAATATTTGTAGGGATTATATTGTCTTAGATCTTACAAATATTTGTAGGGATTATATTGTCTTAGATCTTACAAATATTTGTAGGGATTATATTGTCTTAGATCTTACAAATATTTGTAGGGATTATATTGTCTTAGATCTTACAAATATTTGTAGGGATTATATTGTCTTAGATCTTACAAATATTTGTAGGGATTATATTGTCTTAGATCTTACAAATATTTGTAGAGATTATATTGGCTTAGATCTTACAAATATTTGTAGAGATTATATTGGCTTAGATCTTACAAATATTTGTAGAGATTATATTGGCTTAGATCTTACAAATATTTGTAGAGATTATATTGGCTTAGATCTTACAAATATTTGTAGAGATTATATTGGCTTAGATCTTACAAATATTTGTAGAGATTATATTGGCTTAGATCTTACAAATATTTGTAGAGATTATATTGGCTTAGATCTTACAAATATTTGTAGAGATTATATTGGCTTAGATCTTACAAATATTTGTAGAGATTATATTGGCTTAGATCTTACAAATATTTGTAGAGATTATATTGTCTTAGATCTTTAAAATATTTGTAGGGATTATATTGTCTTAGATCTTACAAATATTTGTAGGGATTATATTGTCTTAGATCTTACAAATAATTGTAGAGATGATATTGGCTTAGATCTTACAAATATTTGTAGAGATGATATTGGCTTAGATCTTACAAATATTTGTAGGGATTATATTGTCTTAGATCTTACAAATATTTGTAGGGATTATATTGTCTTAGATCTTACAAATATTTGTAGGGATTATATTGTCTTAGATCTTACAAATATTTGTAGGGATTATATTGTCTTAGATCTTACAAATATTTGTAGGGATTATATTGTCTTAGATCTTACAAATATTTGTAGAAATTATATTGTCTTAGATCTTACAAATATTTGTAGAGATTATATTGTCTTAGATCTTACAAATATTTGTAGAGATTATATTGTCTAAATAAAGTGTGAGCGGCCAGAAATAATTGATCCGTCTTAGGAATAAGATTTTAGAGTGACTTGTGGGGTATGGCCAAGGCCGGCCTAAGGCCGATTGCTCAAAATTGGGCCCCGCGCCTGGCAGGGGCCCCACAATTTACATTTAGCATCAATAGTAATAGTTGTTATTGTAAAAAAATTAGAAGAGGGGCCTCGCAAGCATTTGTTAAATTGGGCCCCTCAACTCGTAAAGCCGGCCCTGAACATGGCACATACAAAGCTTGGAAACATTGCATTCCTCCTTAACAAGTGGCATAACTAGGGAAGGGGGCATATACTATTCCACCTGCAATTAGCGGCATTATTAGGGTCCCCCCCCCATCCATACAACACTATCGGTGAACGAAGGATGAAATGTCTGTGGGGCTTATATAGTTCAATGTACAATGTGTTATAAGATGATTAAAACATGAATGTCACTCAGTTATCAAGTTTTGCTTACTACCATCTTCACTTGTATCCGTATGTCCAGGAACAGGGGGATCTAGAATTTCTGATTTTATATTCGTTGTTGTTACATTATCACTCAGAACTTGATAACTCGAAGCGTCAACTAGTATTGAACGACTTAAGGTGCTGTGAAATAAACGAAAAAAAAAACAACTTACTTTTATTATTCTTTATAATGAGCCAGATGTATTTTGGTCAATTAAGGATACATTACATATTGTATTGACATCTATTCCTAAGTACTTCTTATTCAAGAGAGGCAACAGATAAAATATTTATCAAGATTTGAATCTTTATATCTGAGTTTACAAATTTTAAATATAGTAGCCTAGTATTGCCATTTGTGTTTTAACATATTAATGAAGTATTACATTTCCTAGTGTTAACTATTTCAGTACATTCAGATATTTGATCAAGAGACGGACTAAGTATGGCTTGAGCCTCAGGTGCAGAATAAATAGTGAGTCCCAATAATTAAGGGAGACATAAAAAATAATATTATTTTGGTTGTTAAAATTTTCAATAAATTTACTTCATGATTAGTTAACTATACATCGTGATATTCATGTATGTTGATTTATTTCATTTGAAAATGCAAAATCTGCCTGAGTCACAATATGGCTTACGTCGTGACCATAATACATCGACATGATTTTAATTGTGAGGCAGTTGTAAGAGAAGTGCCTAGAACAAACATGGTCCTCTAAATGGTTTTAATTTACATAATCAACGTATTAGACGTTGTTAATAATGACGCTTTACGGATAGTACTTGGCAGAATAGTCTGCCTTCCAAAGTTCATTTGGTTAATATAACAGTTTCTCGACAACATGATAGGGGAGGTTTTTTTTTTCATAAAGAAGAGAACCATCCAGTCATTTCCGAATATCAAATGGCGTAATGCCACGCTGTTTTCTCGCTGTGTTGTTTAATTTGTTCTTTGCCTAAGAGTTGTTTCAGCCTTTAAAAGATATGAGCATGGGTGTTTACATCAGACACTCACTATTCGACCTTCGCTGTCTGGCTGACAAAAACTAATATCACACAAAAACCGATTACTGCGGATCTCTTAGCTGATGACTGTGTGCTGATGGCACTTCAAAAGAGCTATCTACTGATTATTACTGATTGCTTTTCAATGGCGACAAGACTATTTGGACTAATTATCAGTCTCAGCAGGACAAAAAGTGTATAACCAGCCTACACCTGGGCGAGCAGCACAACAACTTAACATCACCATTGATGGAACACAGCTCACACATGTCACCACCTTCAGGATTACGTGGCAGTACAACAACTTAACATCACCATTGATGATACAAAGCTCACAAATGTCACCACCTGCAGGTTCCGTGGCAGTACAACAACTTAACATCACCATTGATGGAACACAGCTCACACATGTCACCACCTTCAGGATTACGTGGCAGTACAACAACTTAACATCACCATTGATGGAACACAGCTCACACATGTCACCGCCTTCAGGATTACGTGGCAGTACAACAACTTAACATCACCATTGATGGAACACAGCTCACACATGTCACCACCTTCAGGATTACGTGGCAGCACAACAACTTAACATCACCATTGATGGAACACAGCTCACACATGTCACCACCTTCAGGATTACGTGGCAGTACAACAACTTAACATCACCATTGATGATACAAAGCTCACAAATGTCACCACCTGCAGGTTCCGTGGCAGCACAACAACTTACCATCACCATTTATGGCACACAGCTCACAAATGTCACCACCTGCAGGTTCCGTGGCAGTACAATTACTGATGAAGGCCCATCCTGATCGGGATTGACTGAGAGCAGATATTCTGGAACAAAAAAGCTTACGGCTCTCTACCAAGATCATAAACTATAAACAGCAGTTGTCCTGATATCACTCCTTTATGGCTGTGTGACAGAGACGATGTACGGAGCTAGTCCATCAACGCTCTCTCCACTCTATTTTGAAGATTCGCTGGCAGGACATTAACCTAGAAGTTCTTGACACAGCTAATTCGGCGTGTTTTGAATCAATGATCAGATAGGACATTCAAATGGTCCGGCCATTTCATTCGTATTGACCCCAGATGAATGCCATGGCAAGTGTTCTTCGTAGCCCTTGCCGCTGGCTCCAGACGAAGAGGTAATTCAAAGATTACCTAAAGGAATGTTTAGACTAAACTGAGTTGAACCCAATGCGGAACAATACAATCTCCTCAGACGGAGTCTAATGGCGAGCCTTTATGAAACAAGCATCCGTCTACATCCGTCGTGTATCGGCAAGAGCTAGACAACTACAGGCATCCACGATTTCTGCCACGATCACTAACATACCCTGCCATCACTGCGGTCGTCTCTGCAATTCTGTATTCGGGCTTAGAAACCCACAGATAACTTGCACACAGACAGCATAAAAGAATACCCTATGCATTAGATGTAGATATTGTATGTTGTATGTGTAAACTCCTTTAAGTTTCCGTCATTTAAAAATATTTTCAATGTTTCTGTAAAACTTAGAATCAATTATTGAACAGAATGTCATAGTTTAGAGACAAACATGTTAACATGCTTTACAAGTATATTTTTACTTTTAATAATGGTTTTTATCATTGACGTAATCAAGCAGAAAAAACCCTGTCGGGGTCCTGATTTCTTAGTAAGAATAGCGCAAATGATTATATAGCCCATATGATTATATAACCCATATGATTATATAGCTCATATGATTATGTAGCCCATATTAATATATAGCTCATATGATTATATAACCAATATGATTATATAGCTCATATGATTATGTAGCCCATATTAATATATAGCTCATATGATTATATAACCCATATGACTATATAGCTCATATGAATATATATCTCATATGGTTATATAACCCATATGAATATATAGCCCACATGATTATATAGCCCACATGAATATTAGCCCACATGATTATATAGCCCATATGAATATAAAATATGATACGTTCTTAGATATATATATTATTAGCACAAATAATTGACAACACTGGTCTGCGTTTATAATTTTTTTCTGAGGTCTGACTTTTTAAACATGTTTCTAGATTTATTTTTTCCACTGATTTCAAATGTGTAATTGATTTTTCCCAAGATAAACAAAGGTATTTATTGTTAGCTGTTTTATGAATTGCTAAAATTATAAAAACGGGAATTCTATCTGTTGTTTCCTCACTTATTGCCAGGTACTGTAGAATGCAGGTATTGCAGCATTTTAGAAATTCAGGTAGAATTAAAACTTGACCAGATTAAAAAAACCAATTACATATTAGAAATCAGCGGAAAAAATTGAACTAGAAAAATTGTAAAAAAAAACTCAGACCTCAAAAATCACGCAGACCAATGTAATAAGCGATTTATATCATGATTTTATATAATCAGATTGCACACCAAACTATATTGTCAAGGAGGCAATGTGAGTTTCGGGCGGTTGTCTAAGTACGTCTCTGATCTGATCTCAGAATAAAGTCATTGACTGATGCCAACTATACTTACTGGTTACTTTTTGTGAGCTGTGGTGACCAGGAAATGATACCATTGGATGGATTGTGAAAAACATGTGACTTTCTGGGAGATAAAAAGTATGTCTCTTCGGCTGTGTAAGCTTGAAAGTGAGGAAATTAAATGTATAAATATTTATATTCACGACTTTGTGCAATGTAGAGATCCAATGAACTTTAAAAGGTTATATAAATTATATATTTGATTACACTATTGGGGAAGTTTAATATTGGCCTTTAAAAACCCTATTAAATCAAGAATTATTTTCTCCATTTATTTATTTCTGACAGCTTAAGAAAACTTCGTGAACTAGGAAATAACTTCGATAAAACCTTCGAGCTAGATGTCCCGTTCATTCGATTTCCATTCATCCATGCACAATATTACACAACAATGTGAAATTTTATACTGAACAAATTATGTATTCTGGTGACAGGTGGCCGTGTGGTGTAGAGAGCTCGACAGTCGAAGGGAGAGTCCTGGGTTCAAACCTTAGTGAGAACAATAGGATTTTTTTCTGGTCTGGTTAAGTCCCCAAGTCCAAACACCTTTAAATGGGTACCTGACTTTAAATTAGGGGAGAAGATGGTTGGGCGTTGTGCTAACCACGCAATCCCTTTATATGCCGAGGTTACTGAAACAGATGAATTCTACACTTCATCTGCCCCAATGAGCCATTAGGGGCTTAAGGGAACTTTACTTTTTTTAAAAATATGTATTAGTAAGAATGAATAACTAAACAAATTTTAATAGATCACGTCTATTAGTTCTTAGACGATCTTATGTAAGTTACATGTTAAAATATTTTCGCATGTCTACCGAAGAAAGCAACAACTTGAGAGTAAATTAATGACCGCCTCACCTTGTTTAGTTGTTTTATAGATGTGTGATGTTGACAGGTGAGATGCCCTAGGACTGTAGTTGCTGCCTATACAGTCACTAACACCTCTCACAAGTTGTTTCTGTTTTACTGGAACTGCTTGTGTGTAAGAACCATGTTCAACTATTTTTGGTATTTCACTCAAAGCCGGCTGATTATTGAAAAACAAAACAAACAACTTCATATAAAGACGAAAAAACAAAACAAACAACTTCATATAAAGACGAAAATACAAAACAAACAACTTCATATTAAAACGAAAAAACAAACGTCACTACACTATGAAATTAAATTTGCTTAAAGATGGTGAAATACATGTTTGCTGAAAACTACAATTAATTTACACAACACAGTAACGTTATTACAAATAATTGTAGTTTGTTGGTTGGTCAAGCAATGTAGGGCGCTCGACTGGCAACCGGAGAGTTCCAGATTCGATTCTTGATTAGAACCAGGGGAATTATTTCGTGAGTAGATTCACATTTGGCGCACTTGAAGAGCATTACATGACTAGACATGATTTTGAGCCCATAAATCATAAAATTACGAAGATAATGATTTTTTTAAATATAAAAACAATAGAAAGTTTTATTATTTAAAAACTAAAAAGTATAAAATAAAAAACCTTTTTTAAAAATAAGCTTTTACTAAAATGCACACTAAAAAGTAAAAAAAAAAGACTAATTATATTATTCAAATAATTTTATAAATAATCATTCCTAATATCGAAATCGTGGGTGATTACAATATAAAGAATAAAATATATCTTTACATTAAATGATAAGTAGAAATAAATAAATAAATAAGAAATCTAAATATCCAGGACTCCCACGCTTATAGTTTTAGTGAGGATAATTTTTATAAATATTAGTATTATCAAAGTTTTTTTTTAGTTATTTTACTTTTTGTGAATTTTATAAAAAGCTTTTTTTTTTTTTTAAAACGTGTTGTTTATTTGTTCAAATTATACATTTACAATTACAGTGTGACCTTAAAATGTATACACAAGTGGCTGCCTGTGATGGTAGCAACTATGGCAACCGACCCAGGCCATGCGCTTTATTTTTAGAGCATTTTCGAAAAAAAAAAATGCTCTATTGTCCCCGTTTTATCTGTCTGTCTGTCTGTCCGTCATCACCCTAGATCTCAACAACCATAAGTTCTAGACCCATGATGTATATATCATTTTGTAGGTCTTGGCCTGCCATGTGTGCAGCAAAATTCCATTTCGCGATCTGAACTCTGAGGGCCGTAAAAGGGGGCTTATAAAGTACCGTTTTTTACTATATAAGCTATATTAACAAAGGAGAGCCCTAGATCTCAGCAACCACAAGTCCTAGACCCATGATGTATATATCATTTTGTAGGTCTTGGCCTGCCATGTGTACATCAAAAGTTCATTTTGCGATAGGACCTCTCAGGGCCGGGCTTCAGGGCTCCTAAGGGGCTTATATATTATATATAGATTATAAGCTAAACAAAGGGGCGGAATCATTATTTACTTACTTCCCTCTCTATACATGAAAATGCTCTAAAACGTCCTGTTTTTACAGGCTTAATTTTTGCTTGTTTAAATCAGCACCGTTAAATGGGACTTAGCCACTTAGGCTATATAGATGAGTTTATCAAGATGTACCCTATTCTTACATTGTCTTTTGTTTCAGAGATATTCTCTTGGTTTAACATTTCAAACTTCTAATTCTACCTAATCAAAACGACACTAATTATCTCTTAAATCTTCTACTCTGTCATTTACCCCTAAATTTATGTATTTGATTTCACTTGATTATCTGACATTGTTCAGTTTGGATTTCAGGGTTTCATCGAATTCATCGGTGGAAAATAGGAAAATCTAGTTTGTGAAGTTCCTGAAACAGATCCATCCATCTTTTAACTTTAATACAAGTGAAAAAACTGATTTGGGGTTTTAAAGGTTTAGGCTTCAACTATTTCTATTTTCAACTAATTTTCAGATTTATCTGTTAGTTCGACTGATTTGTAATTCTAGCGATTGCCTGCAACGGAGTAGGTTGAGATTCTGAGGTATCGTCCCAAAAAAAAAGAAAATATATTGAGGGGAGATCCTGCATCTGTGAAGTTTTTAAAGGAATTCTGATGTTCAATGTATCAAAACAAGGCAGATCCCTTCGTCACTGTTTTGGCAGAGTAATTTCTGTACACACATACAACAGATGCCACCGTCACTGCTGTGGCAGAGTAATTTCTGTACACACATACAACAGATGCCTCCGTCACTGCTGTGGCAGAGTAATTTCTGTATACACACATAAAACAGATGCCGCCCTTAGCTGACCGCAAATGTAAAAAAAAAAAATAGTTTTTATGGGGATCCAGAAAAGCCAATATGCCAAACTCCTCCGAGGGCGGACAGACCATCCTCTACTTAATTTACGTCATGCCTGCAACGAAATATCTTGAAATATATTGCACCGTCTTTACAAATAAAGCCCCACTAAGAATAGATCTTGTATTTACTGTAAGTATGCTATATACATGTCTGTGGTACTATTACGTACATTAACTTCACGATCACCTCTCTTATAGGTTGGAATCGATTCTCCTACCTAGCATATTCTTGTAGAATAAAATCAATTATTGAAGAACTTATTGGTAGCTGAGTTTAAGTTTTCTGTTAAAATAAAATATTTTCAAAAGTATTTTAATAGGCAATTACTGCTGTTTGCTTTCAAGGGTTCTTGTATATAGAAATTGATATGTGTATTGATTATAATTATTACTGACGTTTTAAAAAAATTAACGAAGGCTCTTTGTTATTGAAATGGATTTTATTCTTCTTGATCATTATTGACAGTTTTTTTTTACAAATGGAGAACAAAACTAAAAAGAAGAATATTAACAGTAAATTAGTTTGTGTGTGTATTACGGCCGAAGTCTGAAACTGGCCAGCAACATTCGCCAATGTGCATAACAATGTCACATATTGACCAGAACATATATACATTGGTTAGATAAATTGCCACTTTGAATTAGACGAAATTTCATTGCCCTTTTTTTTCTAACGATGAGTAAACTGACCGAGGTACACCGTGTATCAATCTGTGAGTAAACTGTCTTACCGAGGTACACCGTGTATCAATCTGTGAGTAAACTGTCTTACCGAGGTACACCGGGTATCAATCTGTGAGTAAAGTGTCTTACCGAGGTACACCGTGTATCAATCTGTGAGTAAACTGTCTTACCGAGGTACACCGGGTATCAATCTGTGAGTAAACTGTCTGACCGAAGTACACCGTGTATTATTCTGTGAGTAAACTGTCTTACACAGGTAACCTTGTATCAATCTGTGAGTAAACTGTCTGACCGAGGTACACCGTGTATCAATCTGTGAGTAAACTGTCTGACCGAGGTACACCGTGTATCAATCTGTGAGTAAACTGTCTTACCGAGGTACACCGGGTATCAATCTGTGAGTAAACTGTCTGACCGAGGTACACCGTGTATTAATCTGTGAGTAAACTGTCTTACCGAGGTACACCTTTTGTCAATCTGTGAGTAAACTGTCTTACCGAGGTACACCGGGTAATTTGCTAGTAAATCCATAATGCTTTTTAATTATCTAATACGTTTATGGATTTGTTGTTAGTGTTGTGTAAATGAGTTATCGGCAGTTATTCTATCGTTATTCTTATAATAAAATAACACTACGCAGACTGGGTTATGCTAACATAAAATAAAAGTGAGTACTAATTTGTGGAAACTGTTTTTAAATATTAAGTTAAGTTGAGATTGAATATTAAAAAAAACTGATGTTATTACCAAAAAACAAAGAGAAAATAAATAGGCCTAATCCAAGTCGAAATATATATAGGCCCCTATGTAGGCATATATTGCAACACACAACATAAACATTTATATTTTATTCCAGAAATTATTGCCCTACCCCCTAAATTTAAACAGACATTAGCCAACAACTTACCCAGGGAGCACTTAGTGGAGGTAGATGGTTGATATGTGTCGGTCTGTACTTGAGTTCAAATTCATTGGGTTGAGATACTGTAGCGCCGTGAAACTGAAGACACAATAATTGTTAAAATAACGAGACCATGTATACATTCGATGATAGCTTTATACCTTTTTTTTCAGTCTTTTTAAAAAGTTTCAATTTAGTCCATTAAACTCTAAAATTATATTAAAATCTTAAAAAGAGAATGATATTTAAAAGTAGTGCATAAAAAAAGCCATTTGACATTAAAGTGAAGCATATGGGAATAACGCTAACTATAAAGTGTTTCCCCCACTGCAGTTGTTTACTAACACAGTAGACACTCAGTTATCCTGCGCTCGACTAATGGCCATCGTATTATCCAGCTCGTAGCACAAATAGTATCCTTAGTATAATGAACAACAATTAATAATGTAAGGAATTGCAAGTGGGCATCTACTATTTCTAAAAATAAATAAAAACTGTAGGTTTGACTCTTTAATCTATATTAAAACCTAGTTTCCTACTCCTTATTATTTAAGTTTAGCAAAGAACAGTATGCCCTAATATCAAATGAAATATTTTTTAAAAGATTAACCCTGAGTTTTATGTTTATATTTTTGTACATTTGGAATTTTTAATATCTGATGAGTTTAAAGGTACACAAATTTATTTGAATCAGTATGTTGAAGTTGGTAGGGTCCAAAATATTAGGTAAGAGGGAAATTGGTATGTCTGCCCCCAAATTTTGATAGGGTCGAAAACCAGTGGGTTGATTTTTTGGTAGGGTCCGGACCTGCATGACCCGTACATCGGTTGCGCCCATGATTTGAGTTATTCAATGTGTACGTTTAGTACTCGGTCAATCCGACATTTATGTTATCCTGAAGTCTTACTTTATTACTTGAAAAATATAAAGATAGAAACAGTGGGCATAAATTATAAAAAAAAAGAATAAAAAATTCTTGCTATTCGGCCAAATGAAAGCAAGTAGAGCCATGTTGTATGAATTAGTTTATTAGTAGCACACACTGAAAAATGACAATTTTATTTATCGCAGTATTAGTGATTGATTAATCAAATTGTTTGATGTAAAAGCAACAAGAGAACTTTGAAGTAATTAGCGTTATTTTCCTCTCATAGTTCTGAGAAAATATCGTTGATAACCCGGTTACTAGCTTTTAGATTGATCATTATGTCTAATGAACATAATGCTTCAGATGTGGCATATAATGAAATGTTTCAACAAAATCAATAATCCTAACGTAAAAATGATGCTTTCAGTTATAACGTTAACAACATAGGGGGAGGCGGGTTTGAAAAAGTTGGACGATTTTTTTTATACCTTGCAGTGCCGAACCTAGGGATTTGGAGGCCCTGGGGGCTTGGCCTCTTTGGGGGCCCCTGCATTTTGACATCGACACCATGACATGAGATAATGTACTTAATATTTAATGTAAAAAAATGGAGATTTCATCTGATTCTTACAGGGACTTCACACACACACACACACATACATTTACGCACACACACACACTAAGAGACAGTGGCGCACATAGACGAGCAGCTGCGGGGACTTTGCATGCAACGAGCATCGTATCCTGACAGACTCGCTCTCAGTTCTCCGGGCTATAACAGGGACAGTGGAATGGCCCGAGCTGTTGGAAGCCATGGTGGAGGCTGTGTATAATCTAATGCCCCGATATTGAGTATTGGTGACAATGGATCGGATTGCTGTGTATAATCAAATGCCCTGATATTGAGTATTGGTGACACTGGATCGGATTGCTGTGTATAATCTAATGCCCCGATATTGAGTATTGGTGACACTGGATCGGATTGCTGTGTATAATCAAATGCCCTGATATTGAGTATTGGTGACACTGGATCGGATTGCTGTGTATAATCTTCTTCTTCTTCCTTTGGCTCTACAGCCCATTTAGGGCCCTGGCCAGCCATACTACACTTCTCCACTTTTCCCGATCCATGGTCTCCTTCCTCCACTCTCTCACTCCTATGGCTTTAAGGTCTTTCTCCACTTCCTCCAACCATCTGCTTCTTGGCCTGCCTTTAGGCCTTTTCTCATTAGTTGTTGTCTTATAAATCGTTTTTGGACCTCTGTTGTTTTCCATTCTTTCTATGTGTCCTACCCACCTTTATCTATTCATTTTAATTTCAGCTGTTATATTTGGTTCTTCGTACAGTTCGTACAGCTCTGAATTGGTTCTACTTCTCCACTCGTTATTGTCCTTTACTGGCCCATATATTTTCCTAAATATTTTCCTTTCCCAAGTGTTTAGCATATTTTCTGCTTGTTTGCTGATGGTCCATGTTTCGCTACCATATGTTACTGCTGGCCGGATCATTGTCTTGTATATGGTTTTTTTTAATTTTTCTGGAGATCTGTCTGTTTTTCAGTATTTTATGCAGTGTATAATATATTCTGTTCCCTACTTCTATTCTGTTTTTTATCTCTATCATTATATCGTTTTTCTCACTTATAGTTGATCCCAGGTATTTAAAGCTTTCTACTCTTTTCAAATGCTCTATCACTGATTTTGAAAATTTTTCCTCTTCCTTCTTTTTCATTTCTTTGTAACAGCATATATTGAGTCTTTGTTTCGTTTACTGTTAAACCTGCTTTCTGAGCTGCTGTTTCTAATTCGATGTATGCTTTTGCATATATCCTTGCTTTGCTTTCCTATCAATGTTATGTCATCAGCATATGCAAGGTATTGGATGGGTCCTGTAAATATTGTTCCTGTTTTCATAGACTTTGTTTTTTCACTTCTGAGGTAGTGTGTTATAGTTCCTCGCTTATCCAACTGTACGCTTCTTATGACTTTTTCAGGGTTAAGTTGAAAAGTATGCACGAAAGGGAGTCTCCTTGTCTAAGTCCTTGGTTTACTTTAAATTCTCTTGAGCTTTCCCCTTGATTTTCACTTGTTTCTTGAGTTGTTTAATGTCATACGTACTAGTCTAATGAGCTTGTTGGGGATACACAACTCCTGCAATGTTTTGTAAAGATAATTTCATTGATGCTGTCATATGCCATCTTGAAATCTCATGTACAGCTGATGTAGGTTTATATTATGCTCATAACATTTTTCTAGAGTGTTTCGAAGGAAAAAGATGTGGTCTGTGGTTGCTCTGCTAGGCCTGAAACCACATTGATAGTCACCTAATACTGTTTCACTGAAATTCCCTATTCTGCAGGCTATTATTTTTGTTAGTATTTTATAAACAGTGTGAGTAAGTGAGATTCCTCTGTAGTTGTTGCAGTTAAGTTTCGAACCTTTCTTGTGTAGTGGAACTATTAAGGCTGTTTCCATTCTGTTGGCATTATCTCTTTCTTTCCATATTTTATTGACCATCCTGTGTATTTCTAAGTGTAGTGTGCGTCCTCCATATTTGAGTAACTCAGCATTTATGTTATCTTCTCCTGGTGCTTTATTGTTTTTGGTCTTTGTAATAATATTATTTATTTTTTCTATGGTTGGTTCTTCTATTTCTGCCCCATCGTCCTCTGCAATGTTTGGTACATCATTTTCGCTGTCAGTTTTAATGTTCAGCATTTCTTCAAAATATTCCGCCCACCTTTCTAGAACCATTTCATTTTCTATAAGCAGGTCGCCTGATTTGTTAAGACACATGTGAGATCTTGCTTGGAAGCCGTTACTTTCCTCTTTGATGGCCATGTACATTTTTCTTGTTTCTTTTTCTTTTGAGTATTCCTCTAGTTTTACTAGTTTTCCTTTTCCCATTCACGTTTTTTCTTTCTGCATATTTTAGTGGCCTTCCTTCTAGCCTCAGTGTATGCGTGAGTTGACTTTCTTGTTGCTTTTTGTAGCATTATTATCCTCAATTTGTTTCGTTCTTCCACTTCTTTTTTGCATTCATCGTCATACCATTCAGCTCTTTTCTTCTTTTGCTTGTACCCTAAGACACTTTCCGCTGTGTTTTTTATGGTTTGTTTAATTTTTTCCCAGTGGCTATTTAGATTTTCAGTATTATCTATATCTAGTGTTTCTAGTTTGCTTTTAATTTCTTGTGCATATTTTTCTTTTGTTTGTGGCTCTTTTATTAGTTTTTCACAGTCAAATTGGCTTGTTATCTTTGCTTTTGTGTTGTGAAAGATACTTATTTTTTGTCTATACTTTATTTTGACTAACATGTGGTCTGTGTCGGCATCTGCTCCTCTGAAGATTATGACATCTTGAATATCTGAACCATGTCGCCTGTCTATTAGCACATGATCTATTTGATTTCTTGTCACCCCATCTGGTGACCTCCATGTTTCTTTGTGTATTCTTTTGTGTGGAAACTTAGTGCTACTAATGGTCATGCCTTTGCCAGATGCAAAATCAATCAGACGCGTTCCATTATCGTTGCTTTCTTCATGTAGACTGTAGCTTCCAATTGTCGGTCTGTATACTGTTTCTTTGCCAATCTTAGCGTTGAAGTCTCCTAACACTAATTTGATATCATGTCTAGGTGCTTCTTCATATAACCTTTCTAGGGCATCATAAAATTCCTCTTTGGTATTCCCTTCAGAATCTTCAGTGAGTGCATGGGCACATATTAGGGTCATATTGAACATTTTGCCACGAATCCTGAGGCTGCACAATCTTTCATTGGTTGGTTTAAAGCCAATTATTTGATTGAGGATGTTTTTCCTGACGGCAAAACCTGTTCCTAATGTATTTGTGGTGTTTCCACTATAAAAGATGGTATACTCTGTTGTTTTTAGTCTGAATTTTTCCATCTGATTTCTTGGAGTGCTGCTATTTTTATTTTGTATTTTCTAAGCTGTTCAGTGAGGCGGGTTAGGGCTCCTGCTCTGTATAGGCTTAACACGTTCCAAGTCGCTAGCCAGTAATCATGTCCGTGATCATGCGAAGGTCGGTTTCCATTTGAATCAGTCCGGTTTTTGAATTGTTGATTGGCTCTCGTAACTAGTGTTTTTTTACATGACTGGGTAGTTAGCCCTGTGCACAACCACTAGGGTGTTGCCCTTCACAGCCTTGTGGGTAGCTGCCTTTGTTTAAGGTTAGGTCCCTTAGCCTTTGTGGATCCCTCCACTAACTACAAGGCAGTAGTTGCCTGCTTTGCCGAGAATTGTATTTCATCGGCACTCACCATATCTGGCGAGCTTTCCCCTATCCGCCACCTGGGGAGGCGCCCGATGGGAGTTCGGCCTCTCCACACGTGCCCCCGATATTGAGTATTGGTGACACTGGATCGGATTGCTGTGTATAATCAAATGCCCCGATATTGAGTATTGGTGACACCTGATCGGATTGCTGTGTATAATCTAATGCCCTGATATTGTGTATAGGTGACACTGGATCGGATTGCTGTGTATAATCTAATGCCCCGATATTGAGTATTGGTGACACTGGATCGGATTGCTGTGTATAATCTAATGCCCCGATATTGAGTATTGGTGACACTGGAGCGGATTGCTGTGTATAATCTAATGCCCCCGATATTGAGTATTGGTGACACCTGATCGGATTGCTGTGTATAATCTAATGCCCCCGATATTGAGTATTAGTGACAATGGATCGGATTGCTGTGTATAATCAAATGCCCCGATATTGAGTATTGGTGACACTGGATCGGATTGCTGTGTATAATCAAATGCCCTGATATTGAGTATTGGTGACACTGGAACGGATTGCTGTGTATAATCAAATGCCCCGATATTGAGTATTGGTGACACTGGATCGGTTTGCTGTGTATAATCTAATGCCCCCGATATTGAGTATTGGTGACACCTGATCGGATTGCTGTGTATAATCTAATGCCCCCGATATTGAGTATTGGTGACACTGGATCGGATTGCTGTGTATAATCAAATGCCCCGATATTGAGTATTGGTGACACCTGATCGGATTGCTGTGTATAATCTAATGCCCTGATATTGTGTATGGGTGACACTGGATCGGATTGCTGTGTATAATCTAATGCCCCGATATTAAGTATTGGTGACATTGGATCGGATTGCTGTGTATAATCTAATGCCCCCGATATTGAGTATTGGTGACACCTGATCGGATTGCTGTGTATAATCTAATGCCCCGATATTGAGTATTGGTGACACTGGATCGGATTGCTGTGTATAATCAAATGCCCCGATATTGAGTATTGGTGACACCTGATCGGATTGCTGTGTATAATCTAATGCCCTGATATTGTGTATGGGTGACACTGGATCGGATTGCTGTGTATAATCTAATGCCCTGATATTGTGTATGGGTGACACTGGATCGGATTGCTGTGTATAATCTAATGCCCCCGATATTGAGTATTGGTGACACCTGATCGGATTGCTGTGTATAATCTAATGCCCCCGATATTGAGTATTGGTGACACTGGATCGGATTGCTGTGTATAATCTAATGCCCTGATATTGTGTATGGGTGACACTGGATCGGATTGCTGTGTATAATCTAATGCCCCCGATATTGAGTATTGGTGACACCTGATCGGATTGCTGTGTATAATCTAATGCCCCCGATATTGAGTATTGGTGACACTGGATCGGATTGCTGTGTATAATCAAATGTTCCGATATTGAGTATTGGCGACACCTGATCGGATTGCTGTGTATAATCTAATGCCCTGATATTGTGTATGGGTGACACTGGATCGGATTGCTGTGTATAATCTAATGCCCCGATATTGAGTATTGGTGACACTGGATCGGATTGCTGTGTATAATCTAATGCCCCGATATTGAGTATTGGTGACACTGGATCGGATTGCTGTGTATAATCTAATGCCCCGATATTGAGTATTGGAGACACTGGATCGGATTGCTGTGTATAATCTAATGCCCCGATATTGAGTATTGGTGACACCTGATCGGATTGCTGTGTATATGGGCGTGCCTGTGAATGACTTCCTATCGAGGTCGCTCAATGCCTAGACTCATCTAGTGAATGATGAAAATAGCTCACTGGAGGACGCATGCTTCAAGATCAGTGAGTTTGAAGCAGACGGTGGTTTTCGAGTTGTGACAATTGCGGAAATAGGAACGGCAGTCCAAGGTTGACCCGTTGTGGGGGCTGTGGAAAGTCAAGCAGGCACTAGTCGCTCAGTTTCGCACTGGGCATTGTCCTATCGGTGCACACTTTGAGGGGTTGAGGCCAAATGTCAATTCTCTGTGCCGCTGATGTAGAGAGGAGTTCGAGGAACGTGTTTTATTTGTGTGCCTGGGTGGCGGGCCAGTCTGGTCTGTGTGACAGTTACCTTAGGCTGAGACACAGTGAGTTTGATCTCACAGTCTCTAAGAGGCTAAGTATAAACGCTCAGATAAACCAAGAGAGTTCAAAGAAAGGGAGTAAGATAGATATAGAGAGAGGCACAGAGAGGGATAAATTGATATATATATAGAGAGGGATAGAGATAGATATATAAACAGATAGAGAAAGAGAAGGAGATGGAGAGAGAGAGAGAGAGAGGAGATGGAGAGAGAGAGAGAGCAATGTCCCGGTCCTGAGTTCGATCCCCAGTGAGAGTTACATGAAGTTGATGAAAGTTACCTCCATGTGTCAATTGATCAAAGTTACCTCCATGTGTCAATTGATCAAAGTTACCTCCATGTGTCAATTGATCAAAGTTACCTCCATGTGTCAATTGATCAAAGTTACCTCCATGTGTCAATTGCGCAATAGTGATAATTATTCAATTAGATATAACATAGGTGAAAAATTATGTACATTGATTGACGTGTGTATCTGTGTCTGTGATTATCATAAAAAGTTTATGTAAGAATGATAAATAAACTATTATATATGTATATATATATATATATATATATATATACGTATATATATATATATATATATATATATATATATATATATATATATATATATATATATATATATCTGCTACATAGATATGTAGTTATAGAGTGCCCCACTTACTTCAAAATGAAATGTTTACTTATTTTAAAATGGTATATAGACAAAAATAGAAAAAAAGAATCAATACACTTTGTTCTGTTAAACCTCAGTTAAAATTGAATGTATATCTATTTCAGTACATGCAGTAAATACATTGATTTTTTTCTTCTTCTCACTAACCCCCCCCTGCCCCTTACCTGGCCCTTGACACTGAACCGTCAACTTTTATTATCATTTTTTAACCTCATATAATTCGGGAGATAATTATTTTTTCAACCTTATGAAACTGTGAATACCCAAGTTCAATGTATGCAGTTAATACGATTCAAAACAAAATCGATTTTTCAAAATATTTTTTTTTACAAATTTAAAGTTCACACCAGCTACTGCCCCTCCCCACCCCCCACCCACATTCACACTTGGTTTGAAATATCTGCACACACAAAGAGACTTTTATTTCCCCCGGGTTTTACTTGTGTTGAATCATTCCTTCAACAAGTTTATAAGCCCCTATTTAAGCTATGGGACTAGCTTTCATTATTCCTGCAGAAATTTTTTCCCGTTCAATCGATAGCCCGCCCCATGGAGTGGTGCTGATCAGTATTGATTTCTTTAATTCCTAAATCATCCGCTACAAGTGAATTAATATAATGCAATACACTTCAAATTGCCTTGGAGTTGGGAATTCATCAACAATTTCAACATGAGATTTTTCAATCTACTTTACATCTATCAATATGCCATGACATCTATCAAACTACCCTAAATCGATCAATCTGCCCTTACATCTATCAGACTACCATACATCTATCAATCTGCTCTTACATCTATGAAACTACACAACATCAATTAATCTACTATTGCATCTATCAAACTACCCTACATCTATCAGTCTGCCATTACATCTATCAAACTACCCTACATCTATCAATCTGTCCTTACATCTATCAAACTACCCCTACATCTATTAATCTACCCTACATTTATCAATATACCCTTACAATCTACCTTTGCATCAATAAATCTACCCTTACAATCTACCTTTACATCTATCAGTCTACCCTTACGTATATTTATCTATAGATCTGTCTATCAATCGTTTTATCTGTCTTTTTGTCTTTCTTACATATCCCCTCACAAAAAACTTAAAGATTCACTATGTTCATTGGTTCTTTGAGCCAACTCCCGCCATTAGACAACATTTAGCTATGATCCAGTTGAACCATCCAGACATTTATGTTGCAACCATTATCGCCTACTAACATCACAAATAAAACTAATCCTGCTGTGGCCATGGAAAGGACAGCTTTCTCTCAGTTCAATCTAGCAGGTGCTTGATCCAGTGAGACATTACGAGGACAGATTTCAGTCAGTTCTATCTAGCATGTGCTTGATCCAGTGAGACATTACGAGGACAAATTTCAGTCAGTTCTATCCAGCATGTGCTTGATCCAGTGAGACATTATGAGGACAGATTTCCCCCAGTTCTGTCTAACAGGTGCTTGATCCAGTGAGACATTACGAGGACAGATTTCATTCAGTTCTATCTAGCATGTGCTTGATCCAGTGAGACATTACGAGGACAGATTTCATTCAGTTCTATCTAGCATGTGCTTGATCCAGTGATCCACAACAATACTAGTAAACAAAGGCCCGGTACTGTGACCGGTTTGTGGGCACGCATTTGGAGTTGAAAATAGTGATATATATTTGAGCGCTTTAACAATAAGTCTTTATACAAACAATAACATAGCTATGTACTCGAAGTGGCCCCGAAGGACATGAACAGATTGTTGTAGCCAAAATACATTTAAGTATAGGGACACTTAATACAAAATCTTAACAAAAACACCCCCCCCCCCACGATATAACTCTGAATCTAACATCCAACTATACATAATTTACGCACGCTCATAATATTTTAAAGGACTTTTTCCAAATTGTTCTTCATTTTATGTTTTGTCACGTTCAACGTGACGTATTTAAATAAAAAGAGAGACTTGAGTGCCTGCCAGTTAAGCGATTCCGCAGATGGTTCAGTTACTGTTATAAACATTGTAGTGTAGTACAGTATATCGTACCAAGCAAAGAACATTTTGACAACCCGTTTCACTTTTTATTACAAAAAAATAATTGAAAATGTAACATTCCTTTTAACTTTATTATTATACTTTACAGACCAATCATTTTGAATAAAAGCAGAAAGCAATACTTTATTGATATTATGTGTGGTAAACTATAATGTATCAAAGTACATAATAGAAATAGATAGAATCGTTGTGTAGCTTTTATCTGACCTTCAATTTAAAAATAAATATTCCATCACTCCAGCGGCAGCCATGTATTAGTTGAGGCCGCAGACGTAGAAGAAAATATCAGCCCTCTTAAATGGTTTGGTCTGCATTGTCTATATTGTCTACATTGTCTATATTGTGTACGGCTCTACTCAGACTCCACCCTTATACAATTCATTCATGTGACGTAAATAGTAAAAAAATAAAAATGTGCGCTGTAGCGCTCAGCTATTAACCGAAATCCCTGGATAAGTGGCGTAGTGAGGGGGCAAGGGGCATCATGCCCCGGGCGCTACGCACAAACGGGCGCCAAATGATATATTTTACATATAATATTAAATGGTTTTCGAATAAGGGTGGGGGGGGGGCTAAAAGGTATTGTGCCCAGGGGTGAGTTAAGCTCGCAACACCACTGCCCCGGGCTCTATTTCTGTTTAGAACTTCGAGAACCTCTCGGGTTTGGTGATAGCCCCCTTCGTCTCCCTTAGTGCTTCCGTGTCCAGTGCTTAACTGCGGTGGTTGAGAAGAATGAAAGTACTCAAGTATTAATAGCAAAATATTTAAAGAAATGTTTGCATGGCGTTTAACTTAAACTCACTCAGTACAGAAAACATATACAATATACAGTAAATGGTACATTTCACACACGTACAATATACAGTAAATGGTACATTACACACATATACAATATACAGTAAATGGTACATTACACACATATACAATATACAGTAAATGGTACATTACACACATATACAATATACAGTAAATGGTACACTTCACACAAATATACAATATACAGTAAATGGTACATTACACACATATACAATATACAGTAAATGGTACATTTCACACACGTACAATATACAGTAAATGGTACATTACACACATATACAATATACAGTAAATGATACATTACACACATATACAATATACAGTAAATGGTACATTACACACATATACAATATACAGTAAATGGTACATTACACACATATACAATATACAGTAAATGGTACACTTCACACACATATACAATATACAGTAAATGGTACATTACACACATATACAATATACAGTAAATGGTACATTTCACACACGTACAATATACAGTAAATGGTACATTACACACATGTACAATATACAGTAAATGGTACATTTCACACATATACAATATACAGTAAATGGTACATTTCACACACGTACAATATACAGTAAATGGTACATTACACACACGTACAATATACAGTAAATGGTACACTTCACACACGTACAATATACAGTAAATGATACACTTCACACACGTACAATATACAGTAAATGGTACACTTCACACACGTACAATATACAGTAAATGGTACATTACACACATGTACAATATACAGTAAATGGTACACTTCACACACGTACAATATACAGTAAATGGTACATTTCACACATGTACAATATACAGTAAATGGTACACTTCACAATGTACAATATACAGTAAATGGTATATTTCACACACGTACAATATACAGTAAATGGTACATTTCACACACGTACAATATACAGTAATTGGTACATTACACACACGTACAATATACAGTAAATGGTACATTACACACATATACAATATACAGTAAATGATACATTACACACATATACTATATACAGTAAATGGTACACTTCACACACATATACAATATACAGTAAATGGTACATTACACACATATACAATATACAGTAAATGGTACATTTCACACACGTACAATATACAGTAAATGGTACATGACACACATGTACAATATACAGTAAATGGTACATTTCACACATATACAATATACAGTAAATGGTACATTTCACACACGTACAATATACAGTAAATGGTACATTACACACACGTACAATATACAGTAAATGGTACACTTCACACACGTACAATATACAGTAAATAATACACTTCACACACGTACAATATACAGTAAATGGTACACTTCACACACGTACAATATACAGTAAATGGTACATTACACACATGTACAATATACAGTAAATGGTACATTTCACACATATACAATATACAGTAAATGGTACACTTCACACACATATACAATATACAGTAAATGGTACATTACACACATATACAATATACAGTAAATGGTACACTTCACACACATATACAATATACAGTAAATGGTACATTACACACATATACAATATACAGTAAATGGTACATTTCACACACGTACAATATACAGTAAATGGTACACTTCACACACATATACAATATACAGTAAATGGTACATTACACACATATACAATATACAGTAAATGGTACATTTCACACACGTACAATATACAGTAAATGGTACATTACACACATGTACAATATACAGTAAATGGTACATTTCACACATATACAATATACAGTAAATGGTACATTTCACACACGTACAATATACAGTAAATGGTACATTACACACACGTACAATATACAGTAAATGGTACATTACACACATGTACAATATACAGTAAATGGTAGATTTCACACATATACAATATACAGTAAATGGTACATTTCACACACGTACAATATACAGTAAATGGTACATTACACACACGTACAATATACAGTAAATGGTACATTACACACATGTACAATATACAGTAAATGGTACATTTCACACATATACAATATACAGTAAATGGTACATTTCACACACGTACAATATACAGTAAATGGTACATTACACACACGTACAATATACAGTGAATGGTACACTTCACACACGTACAATATACAGTAAATGATACACTTCACACACGTACAATATACAGTAAATGGTACACTTCACACACGTACAATATACAGTAAATGGTACATTACACACATGTACAATATACAGTAAATGGTACACTTCACACACGTACAATATACAGTAAATGGTACATTTCACACATGTACAATATACAGTAAATGGTACACTTCACAATGTACAATATACAGTAAATGGTATATTTCACACACGTACAATATACAGTAAATGGTACATTTCACACACGTACAATATACAGTAATTGGTACATTACACACACGAACAATATACAGTAAATGGTACATTACACACATATACAATATACAGTAAATGATACATTACACACATATACAATATACAGTAAATGGTACACTTCACACACATATACAATATACAGTAAATGGTACATTACACACATATACAATATACAGTAAATGGTACATTTCACACACGTACAATATACAGTAAATGGTACATGACACACATGTACAATATACAGTAAATGGTACATTTCACACATATACAATATACAGTAAATGGTACATTTCACACACGTACAATATACAGTAAATGGTACATTACACACACGTACAATATACAGTAAATGGTACACTTCACACACGTACAATATACAGTAAATGATACACTTCACACACGTACAATATACAGTAAATGGTACACTTCACACACGTACAATATACAGTAAATGGTACATTACACACATGTACAATATACAGTAAATGGTACACTTCACACACGTACAATATACAGTAAATGGTACATTTCACACATGTACAATATACAGTAAATGGTACACTTCACAATGTACAATATACAGTAAATGGTATATTTCACACACGTACAATATACAGTAAATGGTACATTTCACACACGTACAATATACAGTAATTGGTACATTACACACACGAACAATATACAGTAAATGGTACATTACACACATATACAATATACAGTAAATGATACATTACACACATATACAATATACAGTAAATGGTACATTACACACATATACAATATACAGTAAATGGTACACTTCACACACGTACAATATACAGTAAATGGTACATTTCACACACGTACAATATACAGTAAATGGTATATTTCACACACGTACAATATACAGTAAATGGTACACTTCACACATGTACAATATACAGTAAATGGTACACTTCACACACGTACATTATACAGTAATTGGTACATTACACACACGTACAATATACAGTAAATGGTACATTACACACATATACAATATACAGTAAATGATACATTACACACATATACAATATACAGTAAATGGTACACTTCACACACATGTACAATATACAGTAAATGGTACATTACACACATGTACAATATACAGTAAATGGTACATTACACACATGTACAATATACAGTAAATGGTACATTACACACATGTACAATATATAGTAAATGGTGCCGCCAAACAACACCAAAACCGAAAGAAAACAACAACAAAAAAGTAAATTTAATCAAAATTTACAGAAATGTTTTACGTTTAGGATTATAGCTTGTATTGATATGCCTTTGAACATGCATGTTATATGTAAATAACTATTTAAATTGGCCATATATCAATTACATAATGGCGATTGCCAAATTCCCCATTAACATATGAATAGACTAGCGCGGGGACATGTGGCCGATAACACAACGTTTTATTATGCCCCTTTACCACTCAGTAGTAATTCTATACAGAATCAAACAATAACAAAATGAATAAAACATTTTAATTGTTCGAAACAAAACGGTCATGTTTTTAATGGTGTAAACGTTTAGTCTCGACATTTTTCTTTGTATTACTTTTTATGTGATGTATACTCAGACGTTCAATTGATTTTGTTTACACATAGACATGCTCGCATATGTGAGGGCTATTTAAAAAGTTTGAATCAGCGGGTTAAAAATATTTATTTTGTAATGTTCAGGAAACATTAAATTCGCGTTTTTACTGACATATAATGGTATCTTATGAGATCGATCGATATATTTATATTCTCTGCGTTCATAAACTGAGAATATTTATAGATAGGCCTACATAAGACTTTAAATTAAATGTTCACCTAAGTTCACTTGACGGCCTATGGATAGGGGGAGGGTGCGACTAGGGTGACCGACTCAGGCGTCGGGCCTGACAGCTGGGGTGGGGGTGCGATGGGACATTCTATCGAAGACATAGTGATAGCCAACTTTTCATTCTCTGCCCCAGGCCCCTAGCGTGCGGGGGGAAGGAGGGCCGGCCCCCCCCCCTGCGTTTTGTCCGGCCCCCTCTGCTTATTTGTTCTACTTAGTAAAAATGTATTACCTGCCCCCCTGCTATTGCCTGGCCCCTGCTGTAGAATGCCTGGCCCCTCCTGTAGAATTTTCAAGCTACGGGGCTGCTCTGCCCGTTTATATGACATCCTCCTAATGCCCCGCGTATTTCTGTGGCTGCCCCTGATATAATAATTAACTGTCAATACTATCACTACAGATTACAGATCTATTTATATTGAGGAACAGTAAAACTTTATCAGACTGAAGTAGTTTGGGTAAATTTCTTGCTCACCTGTTTATATGGCATCGTGGGATTTATTTATTTATTAACTCCAGTAAGAACAAACATAGGCGCACACACATCAACATTCTATTCCTCCAAAGTGTTCTGTCTATTCCTCCTACGTGTTCTGTTCTATTCTTCCAACGTGTTCTGTCTATTCCTCCAACGTGTTCTGTTCTATTCCTCCAACGTGTTCTGTTCTATTCCTCCAACGTGTTCTGTCTATTCCTCCAACGTGTTCTGTTCTATTCCTCCAACGTGTTCTGTCTATTCCTCCTACGTGTTCTGAGACATCAGGCGAGAATAAAAACAAGAAAAACAAATCAAAACAATGGGCCCGGGTGAAGATCAATGTGTGATCAATAAGGTGAACCAAGTTAGAAATCTCCTATTTCTCGAACAGAGAAAATCAACACTATTGAACGTTTTTACCCACTATACATACACCCTTAACTTCCCTGTCTGGCCTGTTCCATTCAAACAAGACATTTCTGGCAGCGACACCTAACTTAGGGGCGATACCAATCGCATTGGCGATACCATTCCCCACGAGGAAATATTTCTTTTCTTTTTTTTTAAAGAGATCTAATGTCAGTCCTGTCGCAATAAATTTTGGGTGTACTATTTCACTGCTGCCATGTTTTGAATCGATCTCTTTTCCTTGTGTGTGTGTGTGTGTGTGTGTGTGAACGAGAGAGAATTGAAAATGGATGTGGGGGGTGGTATTAAAACATAATACTTTGTTCTTGAATAATATTTAAAAAAATAAAGGTTGTCAGCGCAAAGAAATAGAATGTAAATCTATCAGAATCTAAATGAATCTACATTCTTTGCGCTAAACTGCGTTGGCTATGACAAGTTTTTCTTGTCTTTCTCATTTTTTCACCCTCTTTTGTTCTTATCTTTTACTTTCTGTTTAAATGTTTCATTTCTTCCATGTTTTTTTTTTTAAAGAAAGATCAAAGAGAACACAACTGGTTGATAACAGACAATCACATGAACGAAATACCAAATTGTGTCATTATTGATATCTTGAGACAACGCGTCTTTTTTTCTGCATGTATTCTCCTCTGAGTTCGTCAGTCTATCACTCATAGTCTATCCATCACTCATACAGTTATCTATCACTCATACAGTCTATCCATCACTCATACAGTCTATCCATCACTAATACAGTCTTACACATTCACAAAGATAGTTAAAATGTGTGCAACTTTGACATATATCACATTTCAGGTAGACTGAGTGATGTATGTGTGAGTGAAAGAGCTGAGGAAGGAGATTTCCCCCTGGGGAGCTCGCAACATGAGGGTGACGTTGAGGAGTCTTGTCAGAAGCTCGGACTACACCGTACAGTAGAATAATACCGATTTATAAATGTAGTTCTTCCATTAGTACCGATTTATAAATGTAGTTCTTCCATTAGTACTGATGTATAAATGTAGTTCTTCCATAAGTACAGATTTATAAATGTAGTTCTTCCATTAGTACCGATTTATAAATGTAGTTCTTCCATTAGTACCGATTTATAAATGTTGTTCTTCCTTTAGTACCGATTTATAAATGTAGTTCTTCCTTTAGTACCGATTTATAAATGTAGTTCTTCCTTTAGTACCGATTAAGAAATGTAGTTCTTCCATTTACATTGACTTTCACACACCGCTACATTCTATCCCCCCCCCCCCACACACATTTTACTTAGCAGCTTGCTCTGTTTGTACTTCTAGTTGTTCTACCTATCACTAGTCTAGTCCTACCTACCACTCCAGTTTGTGTCACCTGTTCATGTCTGTACCTGCTCAATCCTCACACAGTCACAGTACCACAGCCAGTAACATTCGCACTTACATGTAGGTAAAAACAAGAACTTCCGGTACTGCTACGACTTAAGTCGGTCAACTGAGTGTGTGTGTATATGCGTGTGTGTATATGCGTGTGTGTATGCGTGTGTGTATACGTGTGTGTGTATACGTGTGTGTGCGTATTGTCCCTACTAACGCACCTAGGGAAGAATAATACAAAGTAAGCACACAATGTCATATAAAATACAACGTGAGTACACACTTTCACAAATAAATAGAATAGCCTATAAAACAAGCGTACTAACATACGTGCTATTTACATAAGATGAGATCTCTAAATGTTAAAACGATATTCGGAAAATAGTTTCCAAACCCCCCATCCTCTCCAATAAGTCCCCCCCCCCACACACACACTCCTTTATTCAGTATCACGAGACAATTTAAACCTATCTAACATTTTTTTGTATTTTGTTAAATTGTTAATTAAAACTCCAATATCATCTAAACAAGTGTTGCCCAACATGGGGCCGAGGGCCCAACTTGGTGGGGGTATTTGATGGTTTTGCGGTTGGGGGGGGGTATGAAGCATCTTGAAAGTTTCAGATTTCCCCATTATATTTTATTTTAAAGTTATTTTTTGCGTTTTGTTTCCATTAACTTGGCAAAACATGAACAACACCTTTTAAAATAAGCTTAAATGGTTGTCATATTGATACATTAGCATGAAATAAATTTCTTTTCATAGATAAACGAACTAATTTAAAGTGATTTCTGACCTACTTGCTGATACATGTATACCATGCCACAGATGGCCAGAATGTGACCTACTTGCTGATACATGTATACCGTGCCACAGATGGCCAGAATGTGACCTACTTGCTGATAGATGTATACCGTGCCACAGAAGGCCAGTATGTGACCTACTTGCTGATCCATGTATATCGTGCCACAGAAGGCCAGTATGTGACCTACTTGCTGATCCATGTATACCGTGCCACAGAAGGCCAGTATGTGACCTACTTGCTGATCCATGTATACCGTGCCACAGAAGGCCAGTATGTGACCTACTTGCTGATCCATGTATACCGTGCCACAGAAGGCCAGTATGTGACCTACTTGCTGATCCATGTATACCGTGCCACAGAAGGCCAGTATGTGACCTACTTGCTGATCCATGTATACCGTGCCACAGATGGCCAATATGTGACCTACTTGCTGATCCATGTATACCGTGCCACAGATGGCCGATATGTGACCTACTTGCTGATCCATGTATACCGTGCCACAGATGGCCAATATGTGACCTACTTGCTGATCCATGTATACCGTGCCACAGATGGCCAATATGTGACCTACTTGCCGATCCATGTATACCGTGCCACAGATGGCCAATATGTGACCTACTTGCTGATCCATGTATACCGTGCCACAGATGGCCAATATGTGACCTACTTGCTGATCCATGTATACCGTGCCACACAAGGCCAGTATGTGACCGTCACCCTTAGCCAACATTAAATGCGCGAAAACCTCAGCAGAATGCGATACGATTAGACCAATCTGTTGTTGTATTTTTAAGTGAATAAAATAATTACAATTAAAAGCGTTGGTGATTACAACAAACTGAGCCAAATTTTACAATTGTTGACAAGTAGCATTTAAAAAGTAAATAATCGTATTATCTAGATGGGCTTATATATTTTAAGCAATGATAATTAATTCCAATATCTAGACAATGATATTTTTTTTTAAACTTTTTAGTGCAATTTTTTTTTATAAAAGCTTATTTTTAATTTTTTTTTTAAAGTAAAAATAAAATAAAAAAGACACTCTCGGGAATGGTCTTTAAAAAACAAAACAGAATACAGTTTCACACAGCAATGCATTACGACTTTTAATGGCCAAAAGGTATGTTTATTTTGCTAATTTGTTTATCATTTCTCCCTGAGACAGTTTTGTTTTTGTGACACTGCAGCAAATAGGTCTCTCTAGTGTACTATAGCTCGCGTAGTCAGTAGTCACCTGTGGAATCGGTATGCACCCTGTCCATTGTTTAATTCTTCATTAAGTTCCGTTTAATCAGGCGTTTTTTTCTTGGGTGCCTTCCTCTACGAACCGCTTTCAGTGTTCTTTGGATGATAGTTTTACAAAGGGTAAGGTGACGTAAGACAGCCGTAAAGTGTCAGCTTTCACTTTTCAGAAGTAACAATGAGTGATTCTCTGGTCAACTGGCAGATTAGATACTTACATGGATTAGGTCGTAATTAGATAATTACGATGGATTAGGTTCTAATTAGATACATACGATGGATTAGGTTCTAATTAGATACTTACGATGGATTAGGTTCTAATTAGATACTTAGGATGGATTAGGTTCTAATTAGATACTTACGATGGATTGGGTTCTTATTGGATACTTACGATGGATTAAGTTGTAATTAGATACTTACGATGGATTAGGTTCTAATTAGATACTTATGATGGATTAGGTTGTAAGGTCCAACTATGAAATTTCTACAATTTTTCTCAAGTCTTGCCTCAAACATTTGAAACATTATTCTTCATCTGCATGCAGTTTTTTGTAGAGCTTAAGAGCTTGTTTTGGATCACCAGTGTGTTTGTTGCTGAAGCTGGTCCTTCTTTTGCACATCTAGATGGTAATGCATACCTTATCTCAGTTGTGCACGTTCCGCCCTTGACGAATGTAGAGCCCAACAATTGTACCCCCTCCCCAGCCATTGCCGCCCATGCATATCTATTTCTACTTTGCTTTCACTGGGGTGTTGACCAGAACTTTTCTATGCTATAGGCCAGGGCCGTTTTAAGGTCATCGTAGGCCCTAGGCACTTTCAAAGTCGTAGGCCCTCCCCGATCTCATTTTTTAATATTTTTCAAGAATGCACCGGCACTTATTTGCCATTCTGACTTTCGTAGGCCCTTGAAAAGTCCTTAGGCCCTAGGCACAGTCCCTACTGTGCCTATACTGTGCCTATTTGATAAAGCGGCCCTGCTATTGGCACTTGCGATATTTGAAAGTTTGGTGACAGTGACGTAGTGAGCTTAACTCGCGCCCAGGACACAAGACCTTTTTAGCGCCCCCCCCCCCCACATTCGAAAACCATATAATATTATATGTAAAATATACCATTTGGCGCCCTTTTGTGAGTAGCGCCCATGGGCATGATGCCCTCTCTTGCCGCCCCCCCCCCACTACACCACTGTTTGGTGAGGAGATCTTGGAGAGCGACGTCGATACCATAATAAATTGAAGAGAAAGTTTCATTTACTATGACCTACATTGCCTGCAAACAAGTTCGAGTTCGATAGTAAGCGATTCGGAAGAAAACATAATTGAACCACAAGGGCGGATAAGTAAATGTAAATGTAAATCAATGTATATTATTGAACACAAAAACTTTATATTGCGGTGGGAGGGGGGGGTGCTTTTGTTTTTGGTGGGGTACGTCACGAAAAAGACGGGGAAGCACTGATCTCAGCAATATGCTTTGTGTTGTCGTTGGTTACGGCGTTGTTGTCGAAATTACACCATATCATTGAGGGTATCTTCGTGTAATATTTACGTTAAATAAGGGTCAGTGGCGTACCTATGGGGGGGGGCGGTGGGTGCGGTCCACACCGGGCGGCACTTTTTATTACTTTTTAGGGGGGGGGGCGGCAAAAATGTTTAGATTAAATTGAAATACCGAAATGAGAGGGCGGCAAAATCGCCTTCCGCCCTGGGCGGCCGATACCCACGCTACGCCGCTGATAAGGGTTAATAATCTTTAACTGATAAACACTTTGTAGTGCATTGGTATCAAGGTGTTGTTGATGATCTTCCAATTACAGACTCAACTACTCAGCGTTCCGCCCTTGACGAATGCTATCTGGTGATCCCATTGATCATTGGGGTGTAACGGTAAAAGAGATCACAGAACCATGATAGAGTGATCTGCTTGGAGTGAACCAACCGCCTGAGATGCCAACAGACGTACATTTTTTGTTCAATTTAATTGTTGTTTAATAGATTGGAATTACTTTCTTACTTAGCCTGGAGAATATATTTGAATATATTTAGCCTACAGCAATATAGACATTTTAACTACAGCAATATAGACATTTTCACTACAGCAATATAGACAGATTCACTACAGCAATATAGACATTTTCACTACAGCAATATAGACATTTTCACTACAGCAATATAGACATTTTCACTACAGCAATATAGACATTTTCACTACAGCAATATAGACATATTCACCACACAAGTATAGACATATTCACAACAGCAATATAGACAGATTCACTACAGCAATAAATACATATTCTTCATATCATACAAAGTAAGTCACGGCTGTCTGAAATTAATAATTGTTTATCGAATTACAAGGCTTTCCACTATCCGGACTCTGGAGCATCTGACTTATTATTATTATTTTTTTAATTTAATGAGGTTTGTAATAATAATGTAATTTTTAATGGAGCAGAAAATAACTGTTTTTGTACCTGTTTAGATTACAGGTTATCTGCCATGGCTTCCAGCCACATAACGCAGAATTTTTGAGTCTCCAATATATTCTTAACACCATATAGCAGTAATATATATACAGCAGTAAACATGTCATATAGCAGTAATATCTATACAGCAGTAAACATGTCATATCGCAGTAATATCTATACAGAAGTAAACCTGTCATAGAGCAGTAATATCTATACAGAAGTAAACCTGTCATATAGCAGTAATATCTATACAGCAGTAAACATGTCATATAGCAGTAATATCTATACAGCAGTAAACATGTCGTATAGCAGTAATATCTATACAGCAGTAAATCTGTCATATAGCAGTAAACCTGTCATATAGCAGTAATATCTATGCAGCAGTAAAAAATGTCATATAGCAGTAATATCTATACAGAAGTAAACATGTCATTTAGCAGTAATATCTATACAGCAGTAAACCTGTCATATAGCAATAACATCTATACAGCAGTAAACATGTCATTTAGCAGTAATATCTATACAGCAGTAAACCTGTACAGTATACTAGATCATGTAATATATGAACACTGCTGCCATAAAAGTTGGTACAATCTCTGTGGGGATTTATGCTGTGCAGCTTTCTTAGAACAGCGTGTATATTTCACCTATATGAATTTTTAAATCTGATTTTGAAGACTTTCATCTTTCTGCTTGTTGTGGTGTACATATTAACTTCGTTCTTCTTTGAGATCTTCTACGTGACACAGATATTGCCTTGAATCGTTCGTAAATCACGCACACAAATACAACAGACACACACACACACATTTTACCATTATACATGTACTCGGAATAAATGCAAACGGAACTTATTTATACCTGGTTACTTATAAATTCAAGTCACCATCAACACACACATACAGTAACAATTATGTATCTATCTACCTGTTTATCTGTCACAGCATCTATTGTTGTTTTTTTATACAACAGACCTAAAATGTATTATACTCTAACCGTGGTTCTCAAAATGAGACGATTTGTAAGTGCTTTGCAAAGAAATTTAAATTTGTAATTTAAATGATCGACAATTTATTTTTGAATAATTACAACTCTTTGTTACAATATGGAAAAATAGTTAATCTATAAATTGAAAAAGGAATATCTATACATATCTACATGTATATATAGTATTACTTTCTGTGGCTGCGTTTGTCCTAAAATCTTGTAACTCAATTTGGGAACTGTCCAATTTTGTGAGAAGGCTGAAATTTGGCGCATGTGTATATTTTAAATGGCAATTCACTATTTTAATAATTTAGACTCCACGAATTAACATTTTGTAGACTTACGAAGCGAATTACTCCTTAGTAATGTTTATAATGAGAAAATATTTGACAATTTTCATAAGAATCGTTCGGGGATGGGGGTGGGGCTATTGTGACATATATAATGGTAAAAAAGCGTTACGCTGGGGAGGGGGGGGTCAAAATCAAGAAGAAATAGAGTGTTACGTAATAAGTGATGGCGAAGCGAAAAAGTTTGAGCTCCACTGGACTAACATAGTGGTATACAACAATAGGTGCAACTGGGACTGTAGTATACAGCAATAGGTGCAACTGGGACTGTAGTATACAGCAATAGGTGCAACTGGGACTGTAGTATACAGCAATAGGTGCAACTGGGACTGTAGTATACAACAATAGGTGCAACTGGGACTGTAGTATACAACAATAGGTGCAACTGGGACTGTAGTATACAACTATAGGTGCAACTGGGACTATGGTATACACTTATAGGTGCAACTGGGACTGTAGTATACAGCAATAGGTGCAACTGGGACTGTAGTATACAACAATAGGTGCAACTGGGACTGTAGCATACAACAATAGGTGCAACTGGGACTGTAGTATACAACAATAGGTGCAACTGGGACTGTAGTATACAGCAATAGGTGCAACTGGGACTGTAGTATACAGCAATAGGTGCAACTGGGACTGTAGTATACAACAATAGGTGCAACTGGGACTGTAGTATACAGCAATAGGTGCAACTGGGACTGTAGTATACAACAATAGGTGCAACTGGGACTGTAGTATACAACAATAGGTGCAACTGGGACTGTATCTAATTAACTTAGCTGTACATACAGACTTCCTACAGTAACAGGCAGGCAAATATAACTTTATAAACCATTTTAATAGACAAATTAATGATCATATTGAAATAGACACAGACATATCAACTCTTTGTTATTCAGGTTCAGATCTTAGATAAGATAGCAACGCCCCCCTCTCCGCCCACCTTTTCACACCCACACCCCAAGCAAAGATATTTTTGAAATGTCTTTTCATTGTATCTGTGGTATGTATTGTCTATAGAGAGCCGCCCACCATTGACTTGCTGTCTAAACGTGACCCACCCGTCGTGCTGTGACCCGACCATACCCTGGCTGTACCTATTACATTGTCGACCTTAATGTATGTACACACACTGACAGATTAGGGAAAGTGTTGAAATCGAATTGAGAAAAAAAAAGTGATTATTTGCTTAGTACAGTACAGGTAGGTCTAGACATTGTTTCTATGAAGTTTAACTCAAGGCAAGTATTTACTAAAAATTAGTTTCTTTCGAGAGATAAGAATGAGTTATATGAATGATATATATATATATATATATATATATATATAATATATATATATATATATATATATATATATATATGAGTGTGTGTGTGTGCGTGTGTGTGTGAGAAAGTTTGCGTATATCAGTTAATACTAAAAGAATACTCTTATATAAACAATCCTTATCTAGTTCTTTTTTTTTTAACAACTTTCATTCGATATTTTTTTATGATACTTCAGAAAAACAAATTACAAAGCCATGCAGTGAAAAGAATACATACAATATAACAAAGCTAACGTCTTGTTTTTTTTTTTTAGTCAACCAAGAAAAAGTACCGAGCGCTGGCTGCTTACTTGATACAAAGTGTAACCACTAATAGCAGTCATGGGCTAACTACGGCCCACGGGCCAAATTCGACCCTCCAGACTGTTTGATCCAACTCACTCCCCCCCCTCCCAATTGTTTCAGAGTTAAGCAAAGCACGTAGCTTTATATGTCATTACGTTTACTTTTAATCTGTATTATTTAGTGTCAAAACTCTATTTATCTTCTCAATACTCTCATGGTCCGGCCCGCCGAGCAAATTAACGAACCCAGTGTGACCCGAGACTCAAAAAGTATGCCCACCCCTGACCTAAAACATGTATCTCAATATGAAATTATAAAACGGAAAAGAGAAATTTAAAAGAGGAAAGGGTGGAAATATATATATATATACAAAGAAGATAAAATGTTATCAGCTTAAATAAGTCCCTGTATAGCATCAATTGGCCTGGCTTACCGGAGTGGTCATGAAATGTCCCGACATGTCCACTTTTTTTTTAAAAATAAACATTTTCCTACCCCCATTCTGATATTAAATCATACTTTTGTATCTTTTTATAATGTATAGGCTCTTCTAATGAGTAATGATTGATACTTTTTGCTTGTATGTCTTCCACCACTTTGTATTTTGAGCATCGACAGGAGGGGGTTGGGGGGGGGGGGTAACTTCAATTCTCAAGTTGACCTCAAAAAACATTTGGTCACCGTACATCGTACTGTTTGTATTGAGACTTTATCAGTTGATATACCTAATTAAAAAATAAAACTTCTTTAGCCTTGAAGGGGTCATCAGGGCAGATGTGTAGAATTCATCTGTTTCTACAACCTCGGCATATGAAGGGATTGTGTGGTTAGAACAACGCCCACTCGCCTTTACTCAAATCAGGTGCCCATCAGCGCCCTCAGGTAAGTCAGGAACCCATCAGTGCCCATCAGGTAAGTCAGGTACTCATCAGTGCCCATCAGGTAAGTCAGGTACCCATCAGTGCCCATCAGGTAAGTCAGGTACCCATCAGGTAAGTCAGGTACCTATCAGGTAAGTCAGGTACCCATCAGTGCCCATCAGGTAAGTCAGGTACCCATCAGTGCCCATCAGGTAAGTCAGGTACCCATGAGGTAAGTCAGGTACTCATCAGTGCCCATGAGGTAAGTCAGGTACCCATGAGGTAAGTCAGGTACTCATCAGTGCCCATGAGGTAAGTCAGGTACCCATCAGTGCCCATCAGGTAAGTCAGGTACCCATCAGTGCCCATCAGGTAAGTCAGGTACCCATCAGGTAAGTCAGGTACCCATCAGTGTCCATCAGGTAAGTCAGGTACCCATCCGTGCCCATCAGGTAAGTCAGGTACCCATCCGTGCCCATTAGGTAAGTCAGGTACCCATCCGTGCCCATTAGGTAAGTCAGGTACCCATCAGTACCCATCAGGTAAGTCAGGTACCCATCAGTGCCCATCAGGTAAGTCAGGTACCCATCAGTGCCCATCAGGTAAGTCAGGTACCCATCCGTGCCCATCAGGTAAGTCAGGTACCCATCAGTGCCGTAGAGACCTTAACTCGCGCCCTGGGCACAATACCTTTTTAATACCTTTTTAGCGCCACTCCCATTCGAAAACCTTATAATATTATATGTAAAATATACCATTTGGCGCCCCTTTGTGAATATGATACCCCACCTTGCCCACCCCTCTGGTACCCTTTGATAGCTGGATGGACTTGTGGGACATTAACAAACTTTCACCAGGACCTGGAAATATTTCCTTGTTTTCACCGAGGATCGAACCGAGGTTTCTCAGGTCGACAGCCGAGAATCTACACCACTAGGCCATCTGTCCTACTGACAAACCTAATGTCAGCAGGAAACCTAGTATCAGTAGGTAGACTTCTGTTTAGGCTTTTCTTATAACTGAACACATTTTCATGGACTAAAAGATTGGACTTTAACAACACATCACTTATTCAAAGATGAGGGGAACAAATAATACTAGTCATCCCGCGGCGTAAAATACGCCACCTTATCAATCAATATAATTACTGTAATTTTATTTTTAAATAAGCAATCAAACAAAATAACATGCTGACATCGTCGGAGAAAATACATGGAATGCAAAGTTGAACTTTGACCTAACCCGAGCGAAACAACGCGAGGTTTCGTCTGTGACGTATTCGGAAATTCCACAATCTATGAATAGTCCTGCGTCTTGAAGTTGTGTTTTATATATATATAGGTATTGTGAGTTAAAAATATAAATACATGTGCTATGAGGAAAACACACGGACACCACCAGAGCCGCGCCTACCTATCTGCTCTACAGGTGCAAGGGAGTTTTCAAGGCTCCCTCTTCCCCCTCCCCCATAATTGATCTCCGACTTCTTTTTTTTTTAAATGTCATTACTAATTAAGTCCATAATAACATAGGCCTACACATATTTTCAAAGAAGATATTTGAAATTGATATTACGAGAATATTAGTATTTAGAAAACCTTTGAGGATCTTATTTTTTTTAATAAAAAAAAAAACCAAATATTAAACGCATGGTTAACTGATATGTAATATGTTTCAAAGAAGGCAATTAAATGGAATTGTGAAAGATACAATGATATTTGATAATAGAAATATATTTTCGAGTTTTTGTAACTGAATATTCTCGGACTATTAAATCTAAAGGTAAAATAAAAAAAATGTCACGCCACTTATTAAAGAAGAAGAATACAAGAAGCTGTGCCATTTATTATTCAAGAACACAAGAAGCTGTGCCATTTATTATTCAAGAATACAAGAAGTTGTGCCATATATATTACACAATAAAACAAGAACAAAACTTTAGTTCTCTATTGTATCATTTCAAAATTTACTTGCTGTATCTCCTAATTAATATCATAGTTAGCTTTCCTAAAATCCTATTATTTCCTATTTTTTGTTTCCTTTTTCATAAAATATATCGTTTAAGAGTTTATGAATATAGAAAGTTAATGTATGTAGTTAACTGAAGAAATTTTAAATTGCTTTCACAATTACATGAAATAAGAATTGATAACATGGAAGTTATTTTTTTTAGTTCAAAATTTCCCCTTCTCCCGCCCGGGTGTTATGTCACCCCAGCACGCCATCATCGCCATGCAACACTTTTAGGTTTTGATATTGTACCATGGGGAATAACTCTTAAATATAGCAAAATATTCACCGGTTTCTTCGTCATTTTACATTCAATTACTATATGCGTTTTTTTTTCATTTCTCTCCGCCATCTGAATACATTAATATATGCAGCCGTTTTTCAATTTTTCTACTAAAAAAAAAAAACTCTGTAAATAAAGTACATGTAATTTGGTTTTAATCAAAAGGATCAAAAAGTATCAAATGTTTACATTTGCAACATGTTTATTGTTATACTATCTGTATCCTGCAAAACCTTTGCATCGAGTTATATTCCCTTAGGTTTGATCAGTAGGTTATGTATTTTTGTTTTCGGACAGATCCGATATTTTCTTGATTTTATTACAATTTAAAGATGCGATATGTTATAGAAATATATCATATCCCACTTGAGTTCCAAATAATGACACGACTAAGACTTTATAATAATAACGACGAATGAATGTGATATGTAGAAATGAAGAATCATCCAAATATGATCAATACAAGCATTATCTTAACGCAACATCAATGACTTTCAGCACCATCTTAACACAACATCAACGAATTTCAGCACCATCTTAACACAACATCAATGAAAAAAACTTCTGTCGTATCCCACTTTCGTTCCACTTAAATCAGACGTTGTATTATAAGAGAATTAACGGAACTTTAATGCATGATATTTACAGATGAGAATATGAGAATCTAATTGAATAATATATATAAACACTTGAGGAAATGAGTCAATAAATCACATGTATCTATTCTGTATAATCCTATAATTCAATACACGACTCTATATCAATTATTACTCTACTGCACTGTTACCGGTCATCTAGTCCACATGTCACCCAGTGTCTCACTGGTCTCCCTTGGTACTCCTGGGTCTCCTCTTTTCGACCGTTATCTATTTCCCCTATTTATAGGTAAATCACTCCCGCATATTACGTCATTTTCCTGCCAAAACCACAGAGGTCAATGTGTGGGCGATTCGCGCCAAACCCAGTGCGTGGGGTGATGACACCACCTCATCAAACATGCTTGACCTTACAAGCCTTTGACATTACCAAATAAAGAAATAACTCAGTAACTAAACAATGCGTGGTAGCAAGGGATGGAACAATACCAAATAAGGCAATACGTAAACAAAGCGTAATCGTAAGGGATAGGACAACTTCCCTCTTAAAATCATCTTTAAATGTTCTCCACAACACTCGGACTAACTGTCCCGTGTGCCTACTCTCTTCGAACTCCCCTGGTTGAGTCTGACATGTCCGGGTAAATAACTGATCCGAACTCCATTTCCGAACCCTTTTCTGTGTGTCTAACTGGTCCGAACTCCCATCTTCGAACCCTTTCTGATCACAGCATGGTCCCTTTTAAAGACAGACCATGCCAGCTTATAGCGTAGGAAGTTTCCCCGCCAAACTATAGGTGAAGGTTATTGCGTGGGTGTTCGAAGTGTATCAATGCATGCTAGCTTACAAAACACAGGCCACAATCACACCAACATACCAAAGGGGAATAATACAATAATAAATCAAGGAGTGATAACTAGGGACGGGACACGTTGAAATATAATGTCAGGCAATGTTTTGGATGGTAATGCTAAACTTTATGAGGGTAATAATGAAATGAGAATATTATGAATAAAATATACGACTAAATGCAATTTTTATAAAACGTCTTGCCAGTAGTGGTGGTATTTATCAGGGCCACGTATAACGTCTCGCCAGTGGTGGTGGTATTTATCAGGGGCCACGTATAACGTCTCGCCAGTAGTGGTGGTATTTATCAGGGGCCACGTATAACGTCTTGCCTGTAGTGGTGGTGTTTATCAGGGGCCACGTATAACGTCTCGCCAGTAGTGGTGGTATTTATCAGGGGCCACGTATAACGTCTCGCCAGTAGTGGTGGTATTTATCAGGGGCCACGTATAACGTCTCGCCAGTAGTGGTGGTATTTATCAGGGGCCACGTATAACGTCTCGCCAGTAGTGGTGGTATTTATCAGGGGCCACGTATAACGTCTCGCCAGTAGTGGTGGTATTTATCAGGGGCCACGTATAACGTCTCGCCAGTAGTGGTGGTATTTATCAAGGGCCACGTATAACGTATCGCCTGTAGTGGTGGTGTGTGGTATATATAGGGGCTTCGCAGTGGTGTAGCGAGCTTAACTCTCACCCGGGATACTATACCTTTTTTAGCGCCGCCCCCCCATTCGAACACCATATAATATTATATGTACAATATACCATTTGGCCCCCTTTGTGAGTAGCGCACCCCTCACTACGCCACTGGGGCTTCGTCGTTTCAAGTAAATGGCTATAAACACTTGGTGGGAGTGTGAAATTAGAGGGTGCCCCAGTATTAGCCGATTGTGATCGGAAGCCCCGGTATGTGTAGGGTGGGTGGATGTAGTTGTATATTATGTATGCACTATTACAGATGATGCCAATCCTGTGAATATTTATTCCAGGAAAGGTGGGGGGTGGGGCACTTATAAATGGACACTAAAGCGCTTTTCTTATTCTCTGTTTAAATATAAATGAAGTGACATATAATTTTATAACATGCGGACAAGCTGAGATAGCTAAATAGACAGAAAGACAGGCAACAACTGCGAGACTCATCTTTGTCTAGATTTGATTTTCTGCGTAGATCCATTTTTTCGTCTCTAATCAACGAAACTAATAAACACAGATGTCTACACGAAGAATGTATTTCGTACATAAAAGAAAAAAAAAAACCTGTAAAAATATTTTCAAAACTGATGTCCATAAAATCAAAACCAATTTTGAAATTCTATTTTGAAAAAAATAACATATTTCATACAACTTTCTCTTTAAATATATTTTGTTTGTTTTTTTACGCCCATTATGCACATTTTACAATTATGGTTGGGTAGCGGGTGCCATTTATTTGTCAATAACAATTTTGAATCGTAACAACGTGAACGAAAAGTGTGTCGTTAGTTTCGTTGACGCAAAACATAGCAATATTTAAACTGGCAGAACACCAGGCTACCCTCGACCACAGGTTTAAGAACCTCCGATTTAAAGCGAGGCACAAACAATGTCGCAAAACCTGTTGCTCACGTTATTCGGAAAACAGTTAAACTGTTTCCTTCTTTTATACTTGGGAATATAATCGGATGACTTTTTGTTTGATAGTAATTTTTTTTTATGACTGAGTGCAAAAACAAACAAATTGTTTATTTATCCCCGTTTTCTGTAAACTTTGGCCTAAATTAAAAAAAAAAAGTTACATTTAGCATGACGAGATAAAACCACAGAAGCTTATTACTCTCCTGAATATCACACACCGAAAATGTAATGGTATTTTCGAAGGCGTGCCCGGCGATTCGCGTAAATGCATTGTATGGCCCAGGCACAAAATAAAACAACAAAAACAAAAAAAACAAGCAATTAAGCCTGTTCCATTCTGGACACAGGACGTGTTAGCGCATTTTCATGTTGTAAATATTTGGAAATTTTGGAAATGTTTATAAATTCAATTGTGTAATGTATATATCTGAAAAAAGATATTAAAAGGACAAGTAAGTCATGTTGAATAACTGTTACAAAAATAAATAATGATTACGCCCCTTTGATTAGCTTTTATTATTTATATTTAAAATATAAGCAAAACGGTACATAAAAAATTCTTTTATTTTGGCCCTGAGAGGTCAAATCGCGAAATGGACTTTTGATGTACACTTGGAAGGCCAAGACCTACAAAATGATATATACATCATGGGTCTAGGACTTATGGTTGCTGAGATATAGGGCGGTCCATTATTAA
The DNA here is from genome assembly GCA_021962125.1 of Bulinus truncatus. Classification (NCBI taxonomy): domain Eukaryota; kingdom Metazoa; phylum Mollusca; class Gastropoda; family Planorbidae; genus Bulinus; species Bulinus truncatus. Next base: position 7,692,112 of record JAGDYQ010000027.1, on the reverse strand, counting down.
TATAGCTTATATAGTAAAAAACGGTACTTTATAAGGCCCCTTTTACGGCCCTGAGAGGTCAGATCGCGAAATGGAAAAAAGTCATTTCTTGGCAGGCCAAAGACCTACAAAATGATATATAGATCATGGGTCTAGGACTTATGGTTGCTGAGATATAGGGCGGTCCATTATTAATATAGCTTATATAGTAAAAAAACGGTACTTTATAAGGCCCCTTTTACGGCCCTGAGAGGTCAGATCGCGAAATGGAAAAAAGTCATTTCTTGGCAGGCCAAGACCTACAAAATGATATATACATTATGGGTCTAGGACTTATGGTTGTTGAGATCTAGGGTGATGACAGACAGACAGACAGACAGACAAAACGGGGACAATAGAGCATTTTTTTTCGAAAATGCTCTAAAAACCTTGACTTATGCTAAAACTCCTTAAAGTAGGTAGGTAAATATTTAGCAACATTTCGCCATTGAACCCATTTATGCCTTTTTTTAATAATGATATTTAATTAAAAAATATAAAAAAGTAATTCATTAGGTCATACAAGTATTTATATAAATTATCATTACTAAAATATAAGCCTGGTAACCCACCTATATTATATTATGTATTTTTTTTTTATTTCTAGTAATCAATGTAAGTGTACGTGTATAAGCAATGATAATGTGTATACAAATATTTGATCTAATGAATTGATTCATTTTACTATTTATTGTATTGTATTTAAATGTTTAAAAACTAGGGAGCGACCGATAATCGGATCGGTATCGGACCGATATTGGCACTATCGGTTAATATCGGATCGACCGATTTTAGTAGGGAGCGACCGATAGTCGAACCGATATTGGCACTATGGGTTAACTATCGGACCGGCCGTTTTTTGACTGCTGTTACATTGTTTTTTTTCCATAACAGAGTTGCAGAGAAAAAAATCCGTAAATAACCCAATTCTATAACCAGATCAGACAAGATTTAAAAAAAAAGGAAAAAAAAAACCCGTACACAGAAATTGTCACGTCCACAAAAATTGCATCAGCGATATGACCTTGAAACAATAGGATTGACATTTTTTAAATTCTAATGTATGACGTTGAATGATACAATTAGTGAACATCTGCGTGTATTTTTTTTTTGGGATGGGAAGTTGTGGGGGGGGGGGGACAAGACTTACGTGTGGGCGAAGTGTTACGAAATATGACAGGTAAGGGGTGAGCATGGGTTGACATACGTCATTAGCTGTAGCACGAGTACAACACGTGTTTGGCATTGTTTTTGATTAAAAAAAATATCGGTATCTGTATCGGTAAATATGCTGGGGAAAAATATCGGTATCGGTCTATCGGTAAAAAGGCATATCGGTCGCTCCCTAATAAAAACTTTTTTTTTTAAAATAAAGGTTCTCTTACATTTTTTATACTGTTTAGTTTTTATGAATTTAAAGTTTGTATTATTTATTGCACACTTTGGTCTAATTTAATTAGTCTATATAGACTAAAAAATAGCCTCACTTTTTTGCACACCGGTGCTGTACTAACTACCACATTAATTTTGATGTCCTAATCTCCGTTCTCCCCCCCCCCCCCCCCCCAAAGTAATTAGCTGCATTATTCTGCAAGATGTTCATTTATGGAGTCAAAATGATTTAAATAGTTTAGTGTCCCTTAGAATCAAATAGTTTAGTGTCACGTAGAATCTACATTTGTGTCAAATTTGACCTTTTATGATAAATGAGAAAGAAGTCCGAAACGTAGCATTAAATATATCTATAAAATAAAGTTTCAAGATGGACAGAAATCATGAAGTAAATTAAAAGCTTGTAAAAACGAAAATGCTGCGGTCTAATAGTTTTGTTGCAACAATTTTATAGAATACCTGTTAATCGAAAGTTTGATCTACAAATCACGATTATCAACAATATACTTAGTCCAATAGACCTTGATGTGGGACGGATGGCCGAGTGGTGTAGAAACTGTAGATACTCGCCTGTCAACCGGGGAGTCCTGGGTTTTGTACTAAGTACACAATCTTTTCATACGCCGAGGTTATAGAAACAGATGAATTCTACACTTCATCTTCCCCGATGGCACGCTAGGGCTAATGGAACTAATTAATTATCCGTCATAGCAATTAAAACACTGCACTGGTTTCATTATTAAAACAAGCGATGACATACATTAACGACAACGTCAGAGAATAATAATAATATAATGATTAGATAGATCTTTCAACGTACCTGTTTTTGTGGTTACGCTTGGAATCATTAAATGTATATATATATATATATATATATATATATATATATATATATATATATATATATATATGTATATATATATATATATATTTATATATATATATATATATATATAATAAAACCACATGAGCTAGAATTAGATATAAGGAAGTAAATTGGGGCCTTTGCTAGATATTAAAATGCAAAATATACCGGGAATGTGACAAGATTCTTGAACCTAGAATCCTAGACATCTGAAGACATTGATCTCGCCCAAGTTGAACCTAGAATCCTAGACATCTGAAGGCATTGATCTCGCCCAAGTTGAACCTAGTATCCTAGACATCTGAAGGCATTGATCTCGCCCAAGTTGAACCTAGAATCTTAGACATCTGAAGGCATTGATCTCGCCCAAGTTGAACCTAGAATCCTAGACATCTGAAGGCATTGATCTCGCCCAAGTTGAACCTAGTATCCTAGACATCTGAATGCATTGATCTCGCCCAAGTTGAACCTAGTATCCTAGACATCTGAATGCATTGATCTCGCCCAAGTTGAACCTAGAATCCTAGACATCTGAAGGCATTGATCTCGCCCAAGTTGAACCTAGTATCCTAGACATCTAAATGCATTGATCTCGCCCAAGTTGAACCTAGTATCCTAGACATCTTAATGCATTGATCTCGCCCAAGTTGAACCTAGAATCCTAGACATCTGAATGCATTGATCTCGCCCAAGTTGAACCTAGTATCCTAGACACCTGAATGCATTGATCTCGCCCAAGTTGAACCTAGTATCCTAGACATCTGAATGCATTGATCGCGCCCAAGTTGAACCTAGTATCCAGTGGCGTAGCTAGGGTGGGGGGAGGGGGGTCCAAATTAGAACGTCCCCCCGGACCCCCGCTTGAGGGGGGCCCCCAAACGAGGTTCCAATTTTTTTTATTTTAACACTAAATATTAAATTAGTTGTAACCGCCACGCGCTGCCTTGACTAAGCCTTCTGTAACGACCAAAGTCGGTTATGTTTTTATAACATACTTTATAATGGCTGGAAATGCGCCATAGGTACAATGTCGGTCACGTTTAGAGAGAGTTTGTATTTTTAGGGGGACACATACCTGTTAAGTTAGATGGCCTAGTTAGGCTGGAATTAAAAGCAATGCTAACCGTCCTTGTATTTTCGAGAGAAAAATGTTGTGACAAGCTAATTATCTACTGCCTGATTTCTATACATGGCGCCAAACTTCTACATGTGCTTGATTAGTGATACAAAGAACATTGTTGAGCATTGTATTTGCAAGAATATGGATTAAACATTGTATTTTCAAGAATATGGATCATTGGTTCAGGGATAAGTAAGGGAAGAAAGGAGGAGAACAGAACAGATATGCAGTTCGACAAAAATAGGCAGCACACAGGATAGAGTAGTGATGTTTCGGTGAATATGGATCTTGCAGTGTATAGTTTCATTCTACTTATATTTTGAATTTAAATTTTGCGTAATCGTCAAATAAAGTATATGAATCGGACTTGGCAGTTTATTTAATTTATTTGTGATGTATGTGATTGAGTACACGCTTAGATAAAGTGTCAATCCCTACCAGAGAAGAGAAGACATAGACAGATCGTCACAAAAACTCTCAATGTATAACTAATAATACAAGTAGTTATGACACCTACTTTAATGTAAAAGTAAGTATTGAGAAAAAATTTCGTTTCTAATTCAGTTTATTAATTTAATGCAATTTTGTGTGTAAATTTCAAGGCAATTGGCGAAGAACTTTAGAAGTTATTAGCTAGGCGTGAATCCTATTTACATTTTATCAACATAGATACAGCCACCGCCATGTAAGCTTGATATGCACGTTGTTATATAAGTTAGTGCAGAGGCGTCACTCGGAAGGTGCGGGCCGCACCGGGTGACACCATCATAGGGGTGACACCACAATGAACAATTCTAGATTTTATAGCAGAGAGAACTCGGCATAATCAGTTTTATAATCGATCATAGTCAAAAACATGATCAGTAGCACAGGGTGCCACCATACGAGCAGTAGCACAGGATGCCACCATACGATCAGTAGCACAGGGTGCCATCATGCAGAGCGTCTGGAGCTGCGGTAAATGAATCTAATTCAAAGCTGCTCGGACCAATCTGGAGTTTTTTACAAACGCGCTAGAAAAAAGGACGGAGGTAGTCACGTGGTTTTATGAAATAGGAGACGTAGTTTATAAACTTAGTTGAATTAAAGTAATATAGGGCCTACATATTTCTGAAATACAGTCAGTAATACTATCGTTTTCATCGCTTAAATATTTTAAAGTAAATTCTCTAAGGCTAAGACCATATAGAGCAGGAAAATATGTACCATTGTTCATGCTGGAAGTCTTGGGGGAGGGGGTGACACCCTGAATTGTCCGTATCGGGTGACACCAACCATAGTGATGCCACTGAGTTAGTGACACTGTTGCATGTATTCCACATAGATTAAGGATTTCAAAATTACGTAAATCATCCCGCAAATAAAAACTGGTAAAAAGTTTACTGAAAGTGTCAAAACATAGTTTTGGTTGTTATAAGACACGTTATCTTGACGGCATTGTATCTTCCATTTTTTGTCCATGCTATAATCCATCTATCCATAGACATAAATAGAAGGGTCATAGTTCGTATACTTATGTCTATTCGTCTGACGAAATCTCACAATCATGGCGGATGAAACAAGTATACATAATTTTTTGTATATTTTTTATTTGTGGAATGTAAAGAGTGTTATTCTTTATGGAGAAACTTCACCCATGCCGAAAGAATGAGTTTACAAAACGGAAAAAGCGTGCTAAAGAAAGACGAGAGGCTGCAAAATCAAGGAGAATTTGAAGGGTTTTTTTAAGAAGAAACCTGATAATAGCATTGAAAACAAAGGAGACCATGAACATGGCGAAGAAAAGTATCACAATTTAGATAATTCATATAAAGATACAGCAGTGTAGCAACAGCTGTCAAGTACTTAGCAAAAACCAACTCAAGCTTACTTGGCCACAAAGAAGAGCCAGATTCTTCCAGTCCTGGGAACTTCCTAGAATATTTGAAATTTCTTGCAGAATTTGATGAAGTTACGTAACATCACTTGAATAATTCATCATGAGTCCATAAGCTTGATGGGCAATAAAGATAGGGAATCAATTGTTGGGAAAGTCAAGGAAGTTTGTTACTTTTTCTGATGTTTGATTCCACTCCAGATGTTTCTCACAAAGAACAAGTATCCCTTAAAGTTCGTAACTTGGATGTCGAGAATTTTTGAAATAAAAGAGTCATTCCTCTGTTATTTTGAAATTGTGAAGTCAGATGCACAACTTAATGAAGAACTTGTTCTGAAAACTCTTTAAAACATTGAACTAGACTTTAATCTGTGCACAGATCAAACCTATGATAACGCAGCCACAATGAGTAGCCGTCGGTCTGGCCGGCAGAAACGTCTCTTAGACAGAAATCCAAACGGAACATTTCTGAACTGTGATAATCACTCTCTCAACTTGGCAGCTCTTCATTCTGCTGAGATAGATCTAGCAATTGTCACCTTTTTTCATGAATTGCTCAACCTTTTTTCCAATTCACCCCAGAGATAGACCAAACTGAAAGAAACTGGAGCCGGGAAACTAAAAAAGGAGAGTAGTAGGCCTACATGGTGGTACTCAAGAGAAGAAGATACGTCGTCACTTTCCTTGCATCTTGACAAAGATGCTGAAGAGATTAAGACCCTTACATGCTTCTGCAAAATGATGAGAAACAGACGAAACTGATCACCCAATCCATCGAAAGAGCAAAAGAAGGCATTGAATGCTAGGATTTCCTGTAGGCAAAACAACCAGAAGAAAGAAAAGACTTGATGGGGAGTTGAGTTCTGATTTAGGACTGTCAATAGAACTGCAATTCAAACGTGTTGCGACAGAAGTGTTTGACAGACTTCATATGGAGATGAAGGATAGATTCCAAAGGCTGCAAAACCATTTGGGCACCTTTGGGGTTCTTCTTAAACCAAGACACCTGTTGAATTCTATGGATGATTACACACTGATGAAAAACTGTTACTTTTTCCTGTTTGTATGATGACATACATGCAAATCACTTTTTCAATGGTGTCATTGATGCACGAGCACTTTCATCAACAAACCAGTACCACAATCACCAACTGACTTATTGAGGAAGCTGGCTTCATATGATAATGATGTTTGCTCAAACCTTGCAACCTCCATCCGAATACTGCTAACTCAGGCCACTTCCATTGCATCATGTGAGAGATTATTCTCAAAACTCTAAGTCAATCAAAAACTATATCAGGAGTACAATGAAGCAAGAAAGACTTAGCAGCATGGCTTTAATGTAAGTGAAGTCAAAAATACTAGACAACATTGACTTAGATGACGTTATACTGCACAGAAAGCACGACGTGAGGCAAAATGAATTGATATTTGTCACTTGTGCATTATCTCGTCACTAAACAATGGAATTATTCATTAAAAGAGTTTTAATGATTATTTTTTGTTAATTTTATTGATATACTGTACTAATTTATCTCATGTCATGATATCGTATGTCAAATCTGCAGGGGCCCCCAAAAAGGCCAAGCCCCCCGAGCCCCCAAACCCCTAGGGACGCCTCTGCTAGTATCCTAGACATCTGAATGCATTGATCTCGCCAAGTTGAACCTAGAATCCTAGACATCTGAAGGCATTGATCTCGCCCAAGTTGAGCCTAGAATCCTAGACATCTGAATGCATTGATCTCGCCCAAGTTGAACCTAGAATCTTAGACATCTGAAGGCATTGATCTCGCCCAAGTTGAACCTAGAATCCTAGACATCTGAAGGCATTGATCTCGCCCAAGTTGAACCTAGTATCCTAAACATCTGAAGACATTGATCTCGCCCAAGTTGAACCTAGAATCCTAGACATCTGAAGACATTGATCTCGCCCAAGTTGAACCTAGAATCCTAGACATCTGAATGCATTGATCTCGCCCAAGTTGAACCTAGAATCCTAGACATCTTAAGGCATTGATCTCGCCCAAGTTGAACCTAGAATCCTAGACATCTGAAGACATTGATCTCGCCCAAGGCCCCGCTTACTGCTTGGGTCGCCACTATTTACACGCAAAAGTATTAAGTATCAATATACTTTAATTGTTTATGTCTTTGGTTAGCTCTACTGATGTTCCTTACCATGTAACAGGTGCCTCATCCCAATACAGATTCAGAACAACGATTTGATTATCGAATGATTTTCTGTAACGTGCAGCCTATAGTTTGGTTGGAAAGGTGTTTGTGTACTAATGCAAGGGTGGGCAAAATTTGTTTATGGAAGGCAACATTAAAAACTTGATTGTTATCTGCGGGCCGCATATATATTTTGTCTACTTCAATTGCAATTTGCAACGTATTTATAGAATGAATTAATGATAATAACTATGTATTTGTCATTTTATTTCACATTCACACTCTATTACACATACACATTACATTTTAAAATACGAACTAAATCAGTTGCTAATCCAACGCAAGAGAGTACTACAAAGAGTCTTTGCTTGCTTCTCTTTGGTAAAGAAATGCTGACAAATTTTGTTGATGAACTCGCCGTCAGAAAAAGTGTTGCTCCGTTTTGCAATCTTATGGGACAGCACCAAACTGGCTTCTGTTGCAGCATCTTGTATTAAAGACTGTTTAGTGAAAACAATTCGCTGCTTCTTTAAATTGTTAACAAACTCCTGGCATTTCCTTTTCTCTCTACGTTTGTTAAATTGTGCCCGAAATTCGAATGCTTTGTTTAGTGTTGTCTTTTTAACATGTACTCCATGAAGTCTGGGAGTGCTCACCAACAGATCGAAAAGATATTTACCATCGTGTTGTTAAATTGGAATGAACTGAAGAAAACGCTCTACAACAGTTCCACCTTTGAGAACATTGCGAACAAAAACTGTCAGCTGATCCACACGACTGATGTCAGGAGTGGAATCGATACTGATTGCATAATATTTAGCATTCTTAATTTCAGACAGTATCTGCGTCAATACTTTGGATCCCATTAACTCAAAAAATTCATCACATATACTGGCAGAAAAATATGATACATTCCCCTTTCCGGGGTTTACATGTCTCTCAATGTGTTCCTTTAGAAACGGATCAAATTCAGCTAAAAGATCAATGCAACCAAGGTAATTTCCATTGTTATAACAGTTATGTAAATGGCCGTCACCACGAAAAACTAACCCTCTTTCAGCAAGAAATCTTATCACAGGAACTATTCTCTTGAGAACATCAATCCAGTAAGTGCACAATTTTTGCTTCTCCTTTGCATTTTTTCGTCAATTCTAGATGTCTGTTGACATTCTAACATCCTTGACAAAGCAGCAATGTGATCCTTCGACTTCTCATGTGATGTAATCCTTGCGAAGGTGTTTTTCCAGTCATCAAAACCATCGATAAACTGATTCGCAAAACCGGTGTTGTAGTCAACAGCTTGCACTCATAACAAAACACTTAACCCGTTGAAAAAGTTAAGAGAAGCTAATCTCGCCTGACAATTTCACCATTTGTTAACGTTCTAGCAAAATATTTTTTGCGTGCATATCTGATCTTGTAACCAAACTGTCTACCCTTTAATGTAAAATCTGACTCCAAATTTTGTGAAGGAAGATGTTTAGCATAACTTCTTATCTGTGCAGTTATCTCCCAATCAGCTTGATCACTTGAATAACTGTATTCTTTGTCATGCAGCTCATGCTTCAAACCGGCATCTCATACTGACCGTAATATACAGTCTGAGTCTGTAGGTAAATCAAACACAGCAGCTTCAGCATGATGCATACAAGAATTCGCAGATACATTTTCCTTTGTAACACTTGTTTCGGTTGTTGCACTTTTTTTCATCACACTCCGGCAATATTATTTCTGGTATTGCGGGATTGTTGTGTACATAGTGGTCGAAGAAGTAAATGAAATGTCCTAATCACTAGTATTTCTAATTTTACCAGTAATGCATTCTTTGTCTCTGCTCATAAATTGCAGCAACGAACCCCGAATTTTTTTCAATGCTTATTCTTTCTCCTCCTTTTTCTCCAGCTTCTCAAATCCACTCTCGTGTTTCCTCTTGTATCCACCAGACATGGTTATTTAAAAGTACTTTCGTTACTTTTTACAATTTTGTAAGAAAAAAGAAGCACACGATTAAAGATAAACAACGAATGAGAAGCGCATGATGTAGCACTGGAATTACTACGTCATCACTGCATAGAGTCTGCATAGAATTAACAATGCGAAAGTTTATTTATAATTATAGATTTCAAATCGCAAAGAAGTGCGGGTGCATTCTTGAAATATATTAAAAATGAAGTCAGGGAGGGCCTACGACTTTGAAAGTGTCTAGGGCCTACGATGACCTAAATTCGGCCCTGACCTTGGATACCGGGCTGGCCGGCATGAAAAACATCTAGTTTGTGGAGATCTTGTAACGGATCTTTTAATCTTTTAGCTTTTGTAAAAGTAAAACGTCTGATTCGGCAAAAGTAATGATTTAGAATTCGAATTTTTTAGAAGTAAATTTCGGATTTTTTAAGTAATTACGGCAAATGTCGTCCTGGCCAGCGGCTAAAATTGTGAAAAATCGAATTTGTAAGGATCAGCGACAAATCAACCAATGATATACAACAACAAAACAAAATTCTTTAAATACTATAGAACGAATTGTAATTCGATGATTGTATGCCACATAATTGGTTGTGAGCCTGAAGTATTTTTGAGCTAAAGTACTGCAGATGCCGGCAGTTTGATGAGATTCTGATACAGTTTTAAAAAGGAATTGTGATGTTACTTTGTATTTTTTAACGATAGACCCCCTTCCCCTAGGGTTCCCACCCGTCACGCATTTTGCGTGATCGTCCCGTTTTTTGAAAATCTATACGCATTCCGCAAACACCTCATGCGTGACGCGTTATGTCCCGCATTTCACTTACAAGTCACAATTCTGTCAAAAATCGTTGTTGTATTATATTTAGTAAGAAAATAATAACCTTCTCGCAATAACCTTCTGACCTCTGCCAAATAATTGTGAACACAAAATTGTGATTGATTAATGATTTTTTAAGTAAACATATATCTAAAATGTAGTATTTCAAATTGTTAAAAATCAAAAATGTTTTAAATTGGGAACCCGAACCCCCCCCCCTTGGTGTCCCGCAAACCAACACTTGGTGTCCCGCAAACCAACTTTTCAAAGGTGGCAAACCTTCCACCCCCCCCCCCCCCCCCAATCCCCAAATACAAATATGTCATCATTAGCTGACGGCACTCCACACATTTTTATGGGGATCCAAAAACATATCCATTCATTGAAAAAACAAAACAAACTCAAACTGATTAAAAGATTGAATGACTTGAAATTGAAACGATTTTACTACAAATAAGCTCGTATCCTGAAGTATCGTTGTATTAAACCACAACAGAAGTCAGACTCCCTCTCCTAACTCCCTCTTCACATGGTAAAGTTATCGCTTAAACAGTTCGGCAGATGCCGCGTCATCCATTGTCTGCAGCAAAAAAAAAAATTTAGATAATCAAATTGTGCAGTGGCTATGAAGGCACCACGGGGGACTGGGATTCGCCGGGAGTCGAACCTTAAAACCCAAATCGTGCAGTATCACAACAGTGAACACTCAAAATGTCCGTACTAAGAAACGGCTCGGCTTTGAGCTGATCGAAAACATTGAAAATTGAAGCCAGTGTTGCAACAAGGGGGTGGGAGGGGGGCATTTGCCCCCTCCGAAATAAAAAAAATTAAAAGATTAGACCAAAATTAGTCACATGATACATGTCACAGTAAGTTGTATCTCATGATGTTTAATACGACTGATTTCCCCCCCCCCCCCGAAAGTTTGGTCTAGTTGCGCCACTGATTGCAGCTAATTTAACATATCCAAATATGATAATGTTTATGTCACGAAACCACTGCCAAACATTTCATTAATTTATGTTGTTGTTTTTTTTACCTTCATAATAAACAAACTGTAAAATCAGTATAATGATAACCATTTTTCATCCAATGCGGCCCACAAAACTAAAAGTTTGGACATCGTTGATGTAATCGACAAAAGAAACTTCACTGTAAATACTTTTTTCCTTTACATTCCCTAAACATATATATAGCTTGTATAATTTTTAAATTATTTATTTGATTTTATCACTATGTATGGTGTAAAACAATGTAAATTATTATTTATTTTATTTGGCTCTTTTTATTTTTCCTCAATCTTTTTTTCCGGCTATTTTTTTGACTGAACACATTTGCTATATATACTTCCCTAAATCACGCATTTTCCGATGTGTAAATAAAAGATTACAAAATGGCGGAACTAGGACCACCGGATTTGGCAACACAGAAAAAAATTATTGAGGAATATCTTAGTCAGAGCTTAAAAAAAGGAGAATCATGGTATGAAACATGAAAATTAGGCACATACTTAGGAAATGAGTTTGTTTATAAGTAGTTGCCATGTCGATCATATTGTGTATCGGCAGTAAATAGAGAGATTTAGTTTTAGGGGCTTAGACGGCTTAGTCATAACACTTCTAGTTTAAGAGTATTAAGACACCTTAGTTAGTTGAAAAACCTTTTAATATCGTATTGTATGGTACATATTGACCATTAAAGATTCATTTATTATCCCGTTTTACGTTTTAGTCTTGAAGAATTTCAAGTAATATTGTTACTTTTCGTTTGTATTGTTTTAATCTGCAGCTTTTGATTTCTTATGTATAATAAGAAGCCATTAACTTAACACTTACTCATAAAATACGTTATTTTTAAATTCGAATATGCATTCAGTAATATAGAAAGAATCACACTACTTTAAAAGATAATATTTTGCATTAGTTAAATAAGACTTAATTATAGGCTGCGGCTATTTGGATTCGGGTCCCAATATAGTCCGATTGTTATTCGGTCCCATGGCAAATAATGTTTTTTTATTTTATGATAATTGTTCTTACTTTATGAATTAATCGTTAAGTTAAAAATACCACAACACTAGACGGACTATTTTTTTGTGCGCATGTGCGATTGCTGGATTCCGAATTATTTTTTTCGGGGTCCATCTATAGATATTGCTCCTAATCCTATTCCTAGCCCTATTCCTAACATTAACCCTAGCCTTGAAAACAAAAAATTAAAAAAATTGCTGTATCCCGAAAAAAAAATACTGAGTACAGCTGGCTGTATCCGTAGCCACTGCGTACTAAGAATCTATAAATACATCTGTGGGTCAGAATAGCGATTGAACTATCTATAAAGAGATCTGAAGGTCTGAATAGCAATTGGACTTAATTGAGACCCGGGGCCGAATAGCCACTTCGTAAATTTTAAGTATTTTTTATCAAATAAATATGCTAATGAGTAGCGTAATGTCGACGAAACATGCCTTGAGCATTAAAGCCCTCCACATAATGTGTATACTTACATTTAAACTCCTGGGCAATGCAGTATTTATGAATATATTAATTGGCCCTAAATATATAATAAAGTAAAAAAAAAAAGATAATGTCAGAAAAAATTCTTTTATATAGTAGAAAGTAAATAGAAATAAATAATTTTTATTATCAGATTAACCACATATAGGAAAAAGAGCAATGTTTATAAATAACTGAAATTTCCTTAAAAAGAATGGTTTATCCTTGTGAATGCCGACTTACAACAGTTCACCGATTGATTTTTACACCTTATTATTGACCCACTGATTACTCAGGGGAAAAACTAGAGATAGCCTGCGATTACCGAGGTATTTGAACTTGAGAGCTAAAATTTTGGTAAAAAAGTGAATGGGGGCACAAACTCAACTGTACATTTAAAAGTAATTGAGATATAAAAAGCTATAAATCAGAAAAGTATGATTTTTTTTTCTTTCAATTTTGATTTTTAAGGTGGTCCATGGGCCATTTTAGGTTTCTGCAAGTTTTTTGTTCTATTTTTTTATTTTTTTAAGCTACACTAGCCATTTTTGGCACATGCATACAACATACCAATTAATGAACAAAGAAATAAAAAAAATTATTAAAAAATGTATTATGTGACTTTTTTTTGGGTAAAAAAGTGTAATTTTATGACATATTTTCAAAGAACCAATTTTTAAAATCTATTGTAGATATCATAAAACAACTTTCCACAAATGTTAATGAAAGTGTTTCAAACAAACGTCCAATTTTTATTTTAAAAAAAATGGAAAATAAATAATTTGTGAATTTTTTACTTCTGTACACGAAAAAAAAATGCATTTTTTGGGGGGGTAGGTAAAAAAAAAAATTATAAAAAATTTTATATTCAATATTTCCAAAAAAAAAATTGGAGAACTGTCAACAATAGATATAAGAATCAGCATGCAAAATTGTAAGCTTATATCTTAAGTAGTTTTTGTTAAAGTATCAAAAAGGCACAAAAAAAATTTAAAAATTCGATTTTGAGAAAAATGCAAAAAAACTGTCAAAAATCTCTATTACACAAAGTACGTGACATAAACAAGATATGTAGTGATTGGAAAGTAAAAGTAAGCCATATTGTAATATGGATAAGCAATTCAAACATTATAAACATTAGCAGAAAATAAGATATTATGGTTTTAGAAACACATGAAAAATGTAAATATCATTAAATATTTTTAAAAAATCATCCCAGTAATGCCAAACACTAACTATATATACTAATTACTTGGAATATTTACATACAGATACACAATAAACATTTAAATCAATTAGAATCATAATAATTACAAATTAATAATATAAACAAAAAATTATACACTAACTATTATGATCCAAGAGAAAATCTTTGACTGAGAAAATATTACTAGTCTTTAGAACCCCCGGGTAAATACTGTGGCCCCCCTTCTAACTCTTAACTGCCTTTGAAACTCCCTCTTTTCTGCTTCCCTAGTCTGTTCCCGTCTTCTTTTTACATTTAACTGTATAGCACTATCTGATTTTCTAATTCACCTCAAAACAACCAACTATAGTACAAAGAGGACAAGAAAAATTACAAAAAAGAAGTTTAATACATTCTAACTGAATCAGACATGTACTAGATGGAAAACTAGAAAGCTTAGAAGATGATGCAGATGTAAGAGCTGTTGTTGAATCAGATGTAGAAGCTGTTGATGAGACTGTTGTAGAAACTGGTATTTGGGGAAGGTGGAGAAGTTACTGTAGAGATCTTTGCTGTCCATTTCCTTGCTGCCCTTGCTTCTTTCTTTTGCAGTCTCTGTTTTTTGGTCAGTGCCATAGTTTTTCTGTTGTGGTACAAAAGATTAAAACATGTTTAATTATTTCTGAGTAATAGTAACTCGCTAATAGCTTTATTTTTTTTAAAGCTGGTAAAAATCTTAACTGGACTATTATATTATTATATCTCTCTATAAATATTGCATCAAGAAGACAGTGGTGTTTCATAGATGGTCTATTGTATGTTATAGTTTATAATAATAAAATTTGAAGGTATAATGTTCATTATTATTCATAGCTGCTTTGCCGTGTTTTAAAAGATACTAAGAGAAACGAAAGGAAAATAGAAAAAGAATATAACTTAACCTTACCTTCAATTACGAAATAGATAAAAATAAACTCAATTAAACCATAAAAGAGTTCATGAACTGCTAAAAACAATTAACATTGCTTAGGAACAATGGCGTAAGTTATCAACAATTAGTGCAGCGGGCTGTAAACCCCCGCCCCCTCCACGAGTCATGTAACCAGCAACAACCATCCATTACGCGAGAATCCGCTTCTAGCAACAAGAGAACCAATGATTATCACGCGAACAGTGCGTGATACAGTTAATTCAAGGCTCTCTTGTGTCATTAGACTTAAATAGGTCAATGTGTGGTTGCAGAAGAAAGCGAACGAAGATGATGAGCTTTCCAACGATACCAGACTCGATTCCGTACTACCGGTACATTTTTTTAGAATCGTCGGTTTGAAGTGGTGTTTTTTTTTCCATCTCGAGAAAAAACATGTACCCCTACCCCCTTCAGAATTTTTTTTTAATATAAAACAATATAAAGGTATATTTATGACTTTACCAAACGATTCCTGAGATATTTTTCTACAAGAAACTATCATAGTTGAAAAATCGACATTTTGACCCGTGGAGAACCTTAAACCCTATATTCAGCTGAAAATTTTGTCAGGAAGATATATAAATAGCCTTTAGGTACATCAAAATAGAATAAAGAGCCTCCAATTTCCTTAATAATAGTGTAAAAATTATTAAATTTAATGAAGATTTGATAAAGTTGTAATGATTTGAAAATAGTCACCATTTTTATTGCAGGACCTGATTGTTGGGCTGTTTATATAGTCTTAATTTATTGTACAATTACTTATCAACCACAAACTTAAATAGTATGATCTTTATACTAACCTGTTGGAAATAAAAGGATCTTTATAATGATATGTATTTCATACATGTTGACTTTTGAACAGAGAGGATAAAAATATATCAAGTCGACATAAGTTATACCTTCCAATTTGTCATGCAACTTTCAAATCTTACATACTACATACTAAAAAGAAACCAAATAATTTGTAGTTTACATATTTAAGCAAAATAGTAAAATTTGTTAATTTCTCTCACTATTGGTTATATTATCTTCAATTTTTTTCCAAAAATATTATATTTGTGAACTTACAAAATCGATTAGCATATAGGTACATAAAACTGTCAGGACTCTTATTATTGAATCTCAATAAAATCGTAGTCATTTAGAAAAAATAAGTGATCCCAGACATAATAGGGACACAAAAATGTTCAAAAATTAAAAAAGGAACCACTCACATCATCTTATGATGTCATCATAATTGATGTAACCCTTTATGATTTCATAATGACATATTAAGTATCACATAAGCACTCATCCATGAAAAATAGGAGGTAAGGATTTTAGATTTTATATCTTCTCCTTTAATGTATTTTAAATCTAGAACAAATGAATTGAAAAAAATTGTAAGACTAATTACAAGATGTAAAACACGCATTTGGCTCATGTTGGATTGGGGGGGAGAGTGTTTGGTATGTTATAATTCTACTTATGCATATAAAAAATTATTACTTTAGCGTAAAATTATAATTTTTTAATGCAAATGGGAAATACTTTGTAATCTGTGTTTGGTTTTGAAACAACACGCTGTGGTCTGCTAGATGCTTAGCCATTTTGGTAGACTTATTGATTGGAAAAAAACTGGTAATTTTTATCCCTTTACCACCAAATACGTAAAAAAAAAGAACTGTTAAGAAACTGATAAACAACCATTTTTGATTTGTGTAGAAATTATTTCTCTACAAGAATATATAGGTTACGATGTGAATAAGTATAGAAATCTATAGCAGAAGTGAAATGTCAAAATTATGCATCCCTAATGAGAAGGTTAATATACCATTTCCACACACAATCGTGTTAGGTTTTTCTTTTGACTTGTGTGCCTAGCCAAAATATGCTTCCAGAGTAGAATTTTAGAGAAGTTATAAGATCACATTTCATTCTTCTTTTTATATCCATATTAAAAAAACACTTTGTGTGTACATTTATTGTCTGAACATTAAAACTTTGTTTAATATCTTAACTGCCTAATTGCACTGCTTAGCACACAGTCTATTTTTTTTTCATTATAAAAGTGTAATATTTATAATTCTCTTATTTTTATGACAGGTATCTCATTGACGTTCGGTGGTTTAAACAGTGGAAAAAATTTGTGGGTTATGATCAGTGGGAATCTCACAGTATTGGAGATCAGAGTGTACACCCAGGACCCATAGATAACAGCTCATTATTTAAACGTAATCAATTTATTGCTTAGTTTACTTTTTATGATTTATTTTTCCCTATAACATTTTAAAATTTTGGGTAGGTTCTATGTTTGTGTTGGTTCCTTCCATTGCTAGTTGTAAGGCCAAACATCTTCTGTGAAGTCCTATTTTTTAACTATCTGGTTTCGTTTGATTTTTCCAGAGCTATATATTTAAACATTTGCTTTTGTTATTTGGCATCTTCCTGCCCTTAATAGTTTGTAAATGTTTGTTGTCCTTGTACAATAAAGTGTAATGGCAGGTCAGATATCATGAAGGCTGAATAGGCTAAAGTTCCATAAAATTATCACTTTATTCCTCATTCATACTATCAAAATACTTTTTTATTACAAAATATCATTATTATATTATATGACCTAATAGTATGGTATAAAGTTCCCTTCTTAGCCCTAATGGGCCTTCGGGGCAGATGAAGTGTAGAATGCATCTGTTTCTATAACCTCGGCATATGAAGGGATTGTGTGGTTGGCACAACGCCCAGCCGCCTTTACTTCCCCAACTTAAAGTCAGGTACCCATTTAAAGCTGGGTGGACTTGTGGGACGACTTAGCACCAAATTTCACCTGGAAAAATTCCATGGGCCTCACCAAGGATCGAACCCAGGACTCTCAGGTCGACAGTCGAGTATCTACAGCACTCGACCATCTGTCCCACTAATAGTATGGTATAGTAAATGAAATATTTTTTAAATTTGTCTTTTATATTTTTGAAGAGAATTCGATAAAAAAATTGTACACATTTTAAAATAAATTTTATGGTGCTTAACTTAATTGCAAGAAATAAACATTCATATCTATTGAACAACACACACAGTTTCAAAATAAATAATTAATTGACAAAACAAACCTCTGAGTGATAAAAGAATAATAACTTTTTTTTTACTCAGTGATAAAAATCTTACAAATGAGAAGGTAGACATCAGATTTAAGAGTAAAAAAAAGCGTCAATGACATGCCCCTGTAGGAATTCAAAGGTCTTCTTTTCTAAATCTTTGCCATTTGAGGTAGGCAATTAGGCATTGTGAAGTGCTTGGTTATTTAGTGGTAGGGAGTTTGTTTTTTTTGTTTTCCTTTTCTCATTAACTTATGTCTATTTTTTATTTTTCTGTAATCTTGTTTATTTCATTCATGTCTCTTCTGTCAGATCTTGATGGTTGCTCAAAAATAGGGTAATGATTTCTTTAATTTTCATCATTAGCTTTTGACCTGGAAAAAAAAAGTCCATATTCTGTAGTTCTGGTTCTAGTCTACTATATCTGTTCGGTATCTATTAAGACAGTCTAGACCAGAGACAGCACCATAGTCAGTTTATCAAGATTGAGTGAATAAATTGCTCATTTGGTCTGTTTATCAAAATTAAGTGAAAAAATGTATCATAAGAAGTGGCCCAATGAGGCTATTTATTGAGATTTATGCTGCTACCAATGAGCCATGTTTTTATCTATTCATTTACTATTCTGTACTAATCTAGATTAATTTTGACTATGTTGTGACTCTCTAAAGTATTTTTACTTTAGAAAAAACAAAACAAATTTCAGCTTTCACAGGACCATCTCTGGATTAGTCAAATAGGATCTTTGTCAATGTTATTGATAGGGGTTTCTTTTTTGTTTCTGTGATAATTTTTGTTTTAAAGTGGATCGGGTGAAAGGTGCTGCCATGGCTGAGTTTATTACGTGTATTTAAAAATTTCCATTCAAATAAAAAAAATTATCTCTCATGTAAATAATTTTTTTTCTTAATGGAATTTTTTTTTTTTTACAGCTGGCACAAATGTGTTGCGTGAACATCTTGTAGATGATCTTGATTATGTTTTGCTACCAAGTGAAGCATATGCTAAACTAGCATCATGGTATGGTGTTACCCCTGGGCAGGTATATTTATTTTTCACTTTTTTCTCAAGAGTTCTTCAATTTATGCAAAATCTAATATTTTAATCTCACATAAAATAATTATGGAAAACTATGTTAATTTTAAGGAACCTTTTTGTTCACATAAATTAGTCTTGTCTGTTTATTCTAAGGAACCTATTGTTCGGAAGGTTATAGAACAAGGAATGTTTGTAAAGCATTGTAAAGTAGAAGTGTATTTAATGGAACTCAAATTGTGTGAAAATTCAGACACAGCCACTGTGGTAACTCATGCTTTCAGTAGGGCTGATACAATAGGTTTGTTTTTTTTTTTGTTTTTTTCATGGATTTAAATACACACAACATTTTTCATAAAACTATATATTAATTTTTTTTCTATCTATAAATAATTGATAATGTTGTGAATTAAAAAATATTATACATGTTAAACCAAATTATCTGTTTGTTTTTTTCAGCTACTATTGAACAAGAAATGCGAAGAATTTTTTCCATTCCTGAAGAAAAAGAAGTTCGTTTATGGAATCGCTACATGAGCAATACCTATGAGCTTTTAAGTAAAAAGGAAGTTACTTTACAAGATGCTGGTTTATATCAAGGACAGGTAAATAGTGAAAAAACAGGATTAGTTGTTATTCTAAAATTCACCCTGATCAGAATTTTTAAAGCTATTCATTCATTTAGATGTTTTACCACAAATGATTAGTTCCCAAGTGCTGATAAATATGTTGTTTTCCAATTCCTGTATCAAAGATGTTTTTTGTTATTATTTGATTGTGACTGTATTTTTAGGTAATTGTTGTTGAAGTGAAAAATGATGACGGTAACTGGCCAAGGCAAGCGAAAAGGTATTATAATTACATTACGATTTATACCTGGTTGATAGCATTTGTATAGGTATAGATAGTATTGGCTAACAATAGATTTACAATAGAACACAAGAATGAATTTATAAATCAAACCTTTTATAAAACACTTCAGTATTGTAGGATTAAGATCACCAACACCCACTTCATAACCAGAAAAATCAATTTCTATTACAAAGCTTTGCAGACTCTTTTTTCCCATTACACACCATTTGTTTTATCACCCAGGCACTTCTGGTCTGCTTCCTTCCACCTTCCTTCACCCCCATTAGCATCCATACTTTAGGACATATGACCTTTCCAATTTGAATTTTGACCTCATCTTAGCAAATTATAATATAAACTAGTATTCATACCTACTCTACTGTCTGGTGGCGAGCCTTTGCATATCATAGTTTATATACATTAAAATTAGATCTTCAAAAGCGCCCAATGCTAAATCTTTACTCCTTTTCTCTAATCCATATTCTCTTCCTTTCTATTTCATATTCCATCCACCCCCCTCACTTTTTGTATTCTCTCTCCTATTTTGTATTCCCTCTCCTGCCCTGCCTATAATGGTGACCCTGTTTGTAAATGTAATTGAAATTCCTGTCCATATTCTGCATTCTCTTTTCAAACATTAAGTTAAAGTTAAATGTTGTCTTTTCTCTAAACATAGCCCTATACAGTAAAAACTCCCTCCCCCCTTCCTTGCCCAAGAAAAAAAAAGATTTATTATTCAAAACATTATTACCATTCCAAATTAAAAAAAAACACTAGTGCAGATTAAGAAAAAAAAGATTTGTTAATCAGTCATTGGAGACATAGATTTTAACTTAACACAAAACTAACTTTATACATAAAGTCCTTTACAAAACAATCCTGTTACTTGTTCAGATACCCCACCCTACTTTCACCCCTTTACTATTCATGTACATTTTAAAACAGAAATACTATCTTTTAAATATAAATAATTTTTTCTATAGTACAAATAATTACTTTATAAAGGTGAATAAATATAGAACATTATTGATTCTATTTGGTGCAAGTGTATTAATCTTCTTCTTCTTCCTTTGGCTCTACAGCCCATTTAGGGCCCTGGCTTGCCATGCTACTCTTCTCCACTTTGCCCAATCCATAGTCGGCTTCCTCCACTCTCTCACTCCTATGACTTTAAGGTCTTTCTCCACTTCCTCTAACCATCTGCTTCTTGGTCTGCCCTTAGGCCTTTTCTCATTGGGTGTTGCCTTTTATATTGCTTTTGGACTTCTGTTGTTTTCCATTCTTTCTATGTGCCCTACCCACCTCAGTCTATTCATTTTGATTTCAGCTGTTATATTTGGTTCTTCGTATTGGCTCCACTTCTCCACTTGTTATTGTCCTTTACTGGCCCATATATTGTCCTAAATATTTTCCTTTCCCAAGTGTTTAGCATATTTTCTGCTTGTTTGCTGATGGTCCATGTTTCACTACCATATGTTACTTCTGGTCGGATCATTGTCTTGTATATGGTTTTTTAAGTTTTCTGGAGATCTGTCTGTTTTTCAGTATTTTATGCCGTGTGTAATATATTCTGTTCCCTACTTCTAGTCTGTTTTTGATCTCTATCATTATATCATTTTTCTCACCTATAGTTGATCCCAGGTATTTGAAGTTTTCTATTCTTTCAAATGCTCTGTCACTGATTTTGAATGGTTAAACAAAAAAAAAAGTGTATTAATGTTTAATCATATTGTTAATATTTTATTACTGTCTTTTTCATCACTCCATTTAATAACTAAAATTCTTGTACAATTATGAACATTTCTTATATACACTTAACTCTCTTTTTGAGAGAAGTTTTGCATCAATTTATTGAGATTTTAAACTATTTTAACATGTTGCATGGTCTCATTGGTGAGATTAGAGTTGCTTTGGTTGATCATACATTGGGAGTTTAACCCATAGTTATCTTGTTATCTCTACTTTTATTATACTTTTGCTTTGAGCTTCTAAATAAACTATTCATGTCAAACCACTCAGAAGATTTAATAATTAAAAATTCGATTTATACCATCTTTGAAGGTTTACTCCAACACATAATAATTTTAAATGTAATAATTATCAAGCTTTATATGTATAACATTTTTTACATTGTAATTTTTTTTTTCAGTGCTAGTACGTACAGTTCCAATTATTCTTCCCCCAGGTAATCATACTTTATTTATTTTTAGAAAAAAGTATTGAATTGACAAACAATCTACTTTGCAATTATAATTCTTTTTATTTGTGATTAAAAAATTTTTTTTTTAACTTTTCAACTCTTTCAGTCCTTATGTAAATTAACATGTAACAATTTTTTCAAGTAATTTATTTTGTTATTTAATCATGCTTAGATACAATGGTGTAAGTAAATCTTATACTTTAGTGTATTATTTTTCCAGAGGCTCTGGTTATAGTGGTGCTAGTGGTTCATCTAACTATGATTCAGGGAATCAGGTGTCAAGTACTAATGTTTATAGCAGCAACAGTGCTAATAATTATTACAACAGTTACAGTGATCGCAGTGGGAGCAGCAAACCTGGTTTGTGTGGGCTTGCCAATCTTGGCAATACATGCTTCATGAATTCTGCATTACAGGTTGTTTAAAATGATTGTTACTGTTCTTGTTACCAGTTCATTTTTTTTTAAAACCTAAACATGTTCAAAGAAATTAAAATTTAACATAGCTTTAAAAGCAAATAATTTTTCAATAACTCATCAGTATTTAGAAACATTTCATTCTTGTATAAACATTAAATGAATATTTATCAACAGTGTATGCTTAATGTTAGCCGGTTAACAGAGTATATGTTGAGTAATAAATGGGAGAAAGAATTAAACAAAGAAAACCCATTGGGAATGAAAGGGGAAATTGCTATTACTTATGCTGAGCTTGCTAAAGATGTATGGTCAGGACAGCGAAGTTACACAGTGCCTAGAAATTTCAAGGTAATATTTTCTTTTTTACTGTAGTACTGATGCTAGAAAAAATTTACATTAAAATTCTTTAAATCTGGCCATTACTGATATCTGTTGATTACTATTAAACTATTACAATGGTCACAAAAAGGGTTCTACCATATTAAGGGACTCATACATTAGTAAGCCGTCTAAAGGGGAACTTTAGGGGGAAGTCTGTTAGTTGTCCCTTTAAGTACACTCAAATATTTCTTTTTTGTTTGACTTTATCAGGTTGCAGTGGGCAGGTTTGCTCCTCAGTTTTCAGGTTACCAGCAACAGGACTCACAGGAATTGATGGCATTTTTGCTGGATGGACTTCATGAAGATTTAAATAGAATTAGAAAAAAACCTTATATAGAACTTAAAGATTCAGGAGGTAGACCAGACAAGGTATGTACTGAAGTTACTTTGTATGTTTATAATAAGTGAATTCCTCCAAACGAAAATAAGTGAAGGCTTTAAGAGTTTGAGCTCAGAGACCAACAGGCTTTTTTCCTATCATCTTTTGATATTTTTTTTCAGATTGTTGCTAAGGAAGCCTGGGACAATTATAAAAAAAGGAATGATTCAGTGATAGTAGATATATTTCATGGACTTCTAAAATCAACTGTTAGATGTCCAGACTGTGAGAAAATTTCTGTTACTTTTGATCCATTTTGTTATCTTTCTCTACCACTTCCTGTTAAAAAAGAACGACAGATGGAAGTCATATGGGTACCTCTGCCACCTGAAAAAAAACCTATGCAGGTAAATTATTATTAAATGTGAATTATTGAAAACCTAGTGATGAGATTTTTTTAAAACTACCACCTTGAATTAAAAAAAACTATTGGTAAAATATTGTTTATAGTTCCTAATTAAAGTTTATAGAATGTTAATCAATGAAGTTATGGTTTGGACTGATTTCTTTTGCTTTTGGGATTAAATCATCTCTAGATATTATTGAATAATTGATAAAGAATATTGAAAATATATTTATTTTTTACATATTAATTTCCAGCTCAAAGTGACTGTGCCTAAAACTGGCAGCATTCGAGACCTGTGTTTAGCTTTAGAAAGCCTAGTAGATGTCTCCTCAGATAAGGTAATTGAAATAATTTATTCTTTGTCCTCTTATTTGAAATCTCTTTTTGAAATTATTTCCTTATAATTGAATACTTATTGGATTTTTTTTTAATAATGTTAATGTCGTTTAATTTATATTTCTGTGATTTCTATGGTTATTGTAATTTTATAATGACACTTTAATACTTATTTCTTTTGCCTTTAGGCACATGTTAGTAAGCTCTAATTAGTATTTTTTTTTTCCTTTTTACTACAAATGCCAGTAGTATTGTTTAAAATTAATTTCACACCGCACAAAAGATTGATTTATGTAACTATTAGTAAAGTTTCCATCTCTTAAGGACCATCGGGACAGATGAAGTATAGAACTCATCTGTTTCTGTAGCCACTGCATATTAAAGGCCTTTACTCTCCTTGGTACCCAATGAAATACTGGGACTTGGGGGACTTTCACCAGGACCTGAAAAAAAATCCAGGGGTTCTCACTGAGACCCTAAGTCGACATTGAGCCACCAGTCGCATAGGGAACTTTTATCGGAATTAACTTCTAGGAAATGATATTTAAAATAAACTCTAGTTCAAATATAATTCGACTTCTGATTACTTCCCGCTTGACCTCTGTGTTCACATTGTTTCTCAATTTAAAAACTAACATTATTAATATACATGCACTAGCTGTACCCCGCAAAACCTTAGTCTTGATTGGTAGGCAAGGTTATTTTTGGTTTCTGGCAGATCCGATTTTTTCATGATTGTATTTTAAACTGGAATACTGTTGTATTAATTCTTTACTTTCGATTTAACGCAGAACCTAATCGCTATTATGTTATTAAATTTTTTATTTGTTTTAATTTCACCTAGTACATGTATTACTGTTAACACATTTCATTTGTCAGTTTATTACTTTTTTTCCCAGATGGTGGTAACTGATGTTTATAATCATAGATTTCATAAGATTTTTAGTATGGAAGAAGGTGTACATCATATTCTTGATAGAGATGATATATTTATGTAGGTATAGTTCCCTGCTTAGATTTGTACTTAAATATTGCTTGAAAGCTTTTTAATTTTAAGATTAATTGCTGTCACCATTTTTAACATGATTTAAACACTAAAAGCAATTAATTTTGTTTAATTTTTTTTCCCCAAAGATATGAGATTCCAAATAACAATATAGAAGATCCTAATATAATGATTCTGCCAGTTTACCTTAGAGATAAAATGTAAGTATTGTAATGTCCAGTTTTTTTTTCTTACCTATGGTATAACTTAGATTTTAACATGAAAGATGTAGAAAATATACATGCTGTTAATCATCTAATACAGTGATGGGTGAAACAAATTGATCTCAGGTTGACTTAGTTTAAAATCCTGAAATGTTCAAATAAGTACGATTTCCATTCATATGAATGGAAAATAACTTTCATTCACCTGCTTGCCTTGCCAATAGACAGTTTTGTTTTAAATGTTTTCATAGGCCTAAACATTTCATTAGCAATGTGTTCCTTTCCCTGTATTGCCACAGTCAATTCATTTAATTTTTCAAATATGTCAAATGCAATCATCACTCCTCACATTTCATATTGGTCACAAAATCACATGAAATTCCTTTTAATTCCAGAAAGAGATTCCCAAAACTAACATCCAGGTTTAACCACTGTAGACCATTGGGGTACATCACAGTGCTATACCCGACCTCCCATATTCTCAAGTAGAGAATGAATTGTCAATGGTTAAGCGCCCTAGCTCTGATAGTATTCACTCATTCATTATAGGATCATTAACTAGTGCAGCTTTACAAAAACTTTCCTGGAATACTCTACGTTTTCATTCTCACCAGGTTTCATTGAAAATCTGTAAGCATTCATATCAAACCTGGTGGTCGTCACTAAATAGTCTCACATCTACCTTCCCTCTTCCTCCCCCCCCCCCCCCCCCATCTGACTATATGGGTAATTAAATAACAACTAACCAGATTAACCTGTTGCTATCTCTAATGCCTCACAACTGGTACACTCCTGGTCCTGTACTGAATGGGTCACTTGATGTAATTGGACATTTTATTATTACCCTGCATATGTACCCTACCTTATCCTATATCTTGATTTTTAGTTTGAGTTGGTTCGTATTGTAAATATGTTTAAGTACCCCAGTACCTAAAAAAAAAACATTGTTTGAAACCAATGATATTTAATTATAAATGATATTTTTAACAGTTACAGTGTACGTCAGTCAGATCACAACTCTGTGTCCAGTCAGCCTTTGTTTGGTCATCCTATGCTACTAGCTGTTCCAAGAAACTCCTGTACATATGATAAACTTTATCATCTTTTATTGCAAAGAATGTCGTATGTATCAACTTTCTTTATGCAGAATGCATTTTTAAAAATATTGATTGTAACTTTCAACATAACTAATTTATTGTTCATTTTTTTTTTCATTTGCTTTCATACTCACAAAATATTATCCATATAACTTTATTAGTTTACACATAGCAGGGTCCCATGAGGGCTGCTTTGGCTTCATTGTGTTGTCATGATGGTTGCTCATGAAACACAATAGGAGTAATTTAATAAAAAATGTTTTGCAGGTTATTTTAACTATGTATAGCATTATGGGGCCATAAATGTATTTTACCTTATCCATATCATTTCCTCTAAGAGTGAGTAAAAAAAATGTTTAAAGCAGGGGTGGGCAAACTTTTTCTATGGAGGGCCACATTGAAAACTTTATTGTTATAGACGGGCAGCATATATATTTTGTCTACTTCAATTACAATTTACAACGTATGAAAATATGAATTGATGATAATAACCATGTATTGGCCATTTTATTTCTCATTAGCACTATATTATGCATGCACATTACATTTTAAAATACGAACTAAATCAGTTGCTAATTTGGTAATAAGACTTTACTATTCATAATTATTTCATCAAAAGTGTATTGTTACATGTCATAATAATTATATTGATGAAGGAACTAACTTTAACTAATATTCTTGAGCCTTAAAATATTTTATATTCCTAGATTCTAATCAAATAATTGGAAAAAAATTAAAAACATAGAGAAAACTAAAAAAAAAAAAAAATCAAGATCGACATAGGATCAGAACATGTACATGCATACGGGCCGCAGAATATACTCCGACAGGCTGCATGCGGCCCGCAGGCCGTAGTTTGCCCACCTCTGGTTTAAAGTATAGAAAATTGAATGTGTTAGCATCTGAAAAAAAAAATAGGTAAAAAGACTTAAATGAAACTTTGGTCCATTTATACACATGTGGAGGCAAAGTGCTGCCATTTTGACTTGCCTGATATACACAGTACCTCAAAGCTGTCATAAGTTGAAACGAGCTTGATACCTGATTGTAATGTGACATATTTAGAAAATTACTTAGAATTATAGAGAGTAACCAGCATTGTGCAGGTTAAGGACTGTCTCCTCTGTAATTCCAGCTAACTCTGTTTCCTTGTATTATTCTTTTTGTAGAAATAACCTATAGCAGTGATGCATGTAGGGCACTACAATACCCCCAGAGGTGGTAATGGGTTTTATGCTAAATCAAGAAAAAAACTTTCCTCCCCACAGTCATAGGATTATCATTCTGCAGGCACAAATGTTTCAGTTTATCGTAAAGATATTTCAAATATTTACAATGTTCAAGATTTGTATGTATAGAATATAATAAAAAAAAAAAACTTAAATTTAGGCTCAATGTTATATAGGGGAGGTTTAAGAATTTTAGAAAGGTTTGGATAATTACTAAGTTGTTTGTTATGTAATAGAAAGTTAAGCATAGTAAAAAGATTATTATTCTCTGAGGCTGTCAGATTATTTAGTCTTTGTCTTTCAGTCTGTGCTAGTTTTAAACTAGGCTAAACTTGTGAAGATCTCTTATGCAATAAGGAGATTTTTGAATTTCTTCCTCTGATGATTTTAAAGGAATTTTTTTCACTTAATAATAAAAAAAGGTTATTTTACACTATTAATATTTATTTTTTAGTAAACTGTGTAAAGAATTCCTGAAGCTGGTGATGATTGGCAAGAGGAATCCCCAGAGGATGTAGAAGTAAATAAAGATGATGATTCATCCACTGAAAACTCCTCTGCTGGTGCTTGCAATGGAAATTTTGTTGGGCATGGTTCAGAGGCTAGTAATGGCAATGGACATGACGCTGCAGGTAAATTTGCTGTGCGAATAATTATTACTTGGTGAAATCAATATTTAGTAAGAAGTGTGGCACTGAAAATAGCTTTGTGATTAGGTCAAACAAATGATCCTTGA
>JAGDYQ010000027.1:7545099-7663435 GCA_021962125.1 Bulinus truncatus | reverse complement strand
TCTATAATACAAATTTTACATCATGTGTTCCGGTTTCCGTCTGTCATCGCGACTTCCGTCTGTCATCGCTACTTCCGTCTGTCATCGCGACTTCCGTCTGTCATCCAACATGGCGGCATAAACAATTCATCCAAGATGGCGGCATAGACAATTCAAAGATGGCAGAAACATTTACTGTTTTCTTCTTAACATGCATGATCCGGCTACCAACTGGCCAGCCGAGTAAGAATAGTCTCCTACATGGCTGCCAGAATTGACATTGGACCAGCCATATGTTTAGTGCCGAGGTGACAAAACACCGTACACTAACATACGGCAGGTAAGATCGTGAATGCCAAATGGCAATCACATTGTAATACTGATTTCGACCGCCTCAATCAATACCAAAGGGCAAGAAGCGATCTTAGGAGAAGTAACACAAAATCATGCCAAAAATTCTGAGATACTCTCCGAAACAAATTTTATAACAAAGAGTGGTTCCAAAGGCCTATCTATATGTCACAGTAACGTAATAAATCTATGGTGTTCAATTTGTTATTAAATGAGAAGCGATCGTAAAAGAAATATTTACAGAAATCGTTCAATTAATACTCTGTGTTATGTTCCACAATCTCAATTTTAAACCAAAATTATGGATACCTAAATATAATGTAATATTTATATTGTTTAAATTGTTATTATTTCTAAAATATGTCTATTTCTAATGTACAATTATTTCCCTTTATTACTAACCTAAAAATAAAATACGTCACTTTTTTTCATTTGTTGACTATTACGTCACATGGATGAATTGAATAAGGGTTGAGATTGAGTAGCGCCTTACACAACGTTTACAATGCAAACTAACCCATTTATGATGGGGGCTTCACACAGAGGGTGTATGGAGGGGGCCCAGTTTGAGTAGGGCCCCCAAAATATTTTTTAAACTAAATATTAAGTACATTATCTCATGTCAAAATGTAGTGGCTCCCGAAGATGCCTAAAATCCCTTGGTACGGCATTGGCTTCACAGAACTATAATGTTGAAAGCTTTGATATGTCTTTCTTTTTTAAGAGGCCTCATGTTTTCTGCGTCTGCGGCCTCAACTGCATTGATGGAATACTATGTTTTTAATTAAGGGTCAGCTAAAGCTACACAACGATTCTTTCTTCTCGGGACCAAGCTTGAGAAGCGTCAAAAAATTATCTCATGCCAAAATGCAGGGGCAGCCCCCAAAGAGGCCAAGCCGCCGGGCCCGTAAATCCCTAGGTTCTGTACTGCCGGGTCGGCAATTTTTCTTAGTTAATTGTACTATGCTACAATGTAAAACAGTAAATAAACCACCCGTTAAACATGTAGCGTTTTGCTTAACACAAGCACTCACTTACGTCTCTCTTTTTTTTTTAAATACGCCATGTTGAACATCATAAAACATTAAATGAATAACTGTTTGGAAAGGAGTCCATTAAAATATTATGAAGGAATATGATTTTAAGAGTTGTTGTTTATGTCTACCCATAGTGAGGATTATTTTTTTTGGGAGGAACTATTTAACATATGAATTTTAATTGATGTATTATTACGTGTCCATATTCTCAAATTTATTTTGGCTACAATAATCTGTTCATGTCCTTGGGTCCACTGCAAGTATATAGACCAGAGATGAGCGGACAGCGGACGCGTCCGCTTGCGGACGCAGATCCGCAGACTTTTCCGAATCCGTGGACTGACAGCGGATGCTTCGTATGGTTAAGTTGCGGACTCGCGGACTGACGCGGATCTTCTTTAGCGTTACCATAAAAAATTTCAAGTCATTTAAACAGCTAAATTTCAGCAATGCGGACTGACTGCGGATCAATGTTGTAAGATTCTGCGGACGCGGATCATTGATAGAAATCCGCGGACGGACGCGGACGCTAAATTTCAAGATCCGCACACCTCTGATATAGACTGATTGTTAACGCGCTAAAATATATATCACCATTTTCAACTCCAACTGTGTGCCTACTCGCCGGTCCGGGTACCGGGCCTTTGATAACTAGTTGAGAAAAAAAGTTTGTTTGTACGCCCGATGTGTGCGCATCGAGTTGCGCAGTCTAAACAAATCTATTTTTAGTAATCTTTTGTTTTTCTACCAAGGCTAATTGAAACCATTCTTTATATCTATGATTGAAACCAGTCAAATTTCATTCATCTAAAAAGAAACCAAAACAATGACGTCAAAAACACAATCATAAAACTACATTTATTTATTTACCAAAACTACCAATGGGGGGGGGGGGGGCGGGATTAAAACAACAACAACAACAACAACTCACATTCAAAAGTAACATTTATTTTTAGTAAGTGATTTGTATTCAAGACAAACACATTTATAGTTTAGTAGTTTTATGGTATCCAAGTCTAAATTCTAAACTTGAACCAAATCTTAAACTGTTCATTTAATTGTTGTATCCAGTCTTCCGTTGACCAGGGTTGGGGGTGGTGTCTCTGTTGCTAAAAAAACTTGCGAGCCCTTCAAGTTAAACTGTTTCACGTGAAATAAGCAATTACTTTCTTTTATGTAATTCAATCTGCCTAAACCAGTAATCGGCAAAGTGCGGCTCCGGAGCCGCATGTGGCTCTTTGGCTCCTTAAGTGCGGCTCTGGCATTTAGTTTTATTTAGTATACAACTTATTTAGTGTACTACTTATTTAGTGTAATAAAAGTTGACTAAACAAGCAGATTTGGCTCCCAATTTTTTGTTAATTGGTGTAATGTACATATATGGCTCTTTGACTGATAAGTTTGCCGACCACTGGCCTAAACTAATGTAGCCCATGTGTTCGGAAAAAAAAATACTTCTGATTCTAATACAATAATTAAAGTCGTCATGAAATAACGTTATTCTGGGTTTGAGTTGGACTACATAGTCTCCTTAGTTTCAAGGCGTAGATATGGTGACTGTCAGTGCCGAACCTAGGGATTTGGATGCCCGTAGGGGGGGAGGCGTGGCCTCTTTGGGAGCCCCTGCATTTTGTTATTCGACATCATGATATGAGATGATTTACTTAATATTTAATGTAAAAAAATTTGGGGCCCCCTCAAGCTGGGGCCGGGGGCTTTCGAATTTGGACCCCCATCCCCCACTCTAGGTACGCCTCTGGTGACTGTGGATATAAGTAGAAATAAACAAGACCTTTATTCTACAAAAATATAATAACAATAATAATAAAGTTTCCTCCTTTTTCAGTATTTTTCCGCTCTATTTAACTCGCATATTTATACAGTTTGAAACTTTTCCGGTTGGCCGAAGTCATACTTCATAGTAAACAAGCAGTTTATGGTAGATCAGGTTACACACACAGCAGCCTCGTTAGAAGACGATACGAGACGATACTGTATTGCTGACCAGAAATTAATCAAGGTCGTTCTGTCTTTAACCGTTTACTGCAAACATTTGCTCAAATTGCTTCATTCAGGTGTTTGTATGACGTGATCCGGTGTTTGTATGACGTGATCCTGTGTTTGTTTGACGTGATCTGGTATTTGTATGACGTAATTAGATGTCTGTTTGACGTGATCCGGTTTTTGTATGACGTAATCCGGTGTTTGTGTGAGTGACCCTGTGTTTATTTGACGTGAACGGTGTTTGTATGACGTGGTCCGGTGTTTGTATGACGTAATCCGGTGTTTGTGTGAGTGACCCTGTGTTTGTGTGACGTGAGCGGTGTTTGTATGACGTGGTCCGGTGTTTGTATGACGTAATCCGGTGTTTGTGTGTGTGGTGTTTTATGTTTCAATGTCATTTTGACACCTAGGGAACATTCTTAATACTTTTGTAATCCACATGACAGCTGACTGGTCGGTTGGGTATCTACCACATTGAATCCACAACACACACACACACACACACACACACGAAACACTCTTATTCAACATACAAAGAATATAATCAACAAACAACACAAAGCAAAATCCAGAGCACACTACACACACAAACATCGGGTCACGTTTTACAAACATCACACACAAAATACCAATGCACGTCATAAGAACAACACACAAAACACCGGATTTCACCACGCAAACACCAAGTCACATCATACAAACCACGAGATACACGCACACAGAAACAAACACAGACATTTTGCTCATGACACCACACACCACACACAGATTTACACCAGAAACACCAAACACGCTTGCGTCAGACCTCAGCAACACGACACACAACAATATACAAACACCTCGAATTACCCCTGTAACACCCTGCCACACACACACACACACACACACACACACCATAAACCACATTTCTACAACATGCGGAGAAATGAATACATTTTAATGTTATATTTTCAAACATCTCTCAAGAGTACATGTTTTAGTTATATATTCATTTTTTTTGTTGTTGTTGTTATTCCTGTACATCAATGGCAATATTTACTTTGAGTCAGGGGTGATATTATTAATTAAATAAACACTTGTTATGTAATAGCTCAGTGCCAAAAAGTTATAATTTAATTTCAAAATTTAGATTTATATCAATAGTGATTTAGAGACTATTAAAGTCCGGAGAAATTGTTGAAACTTAAATCTCCAACTTAAATTTACTGACGTAATGTTTGTAGGAAGACATTTGTAGATGATGAACAAACTAACACGAATAAAATAAAAAATAATGGAAAGAATCAAATAAAGTTTCTCTAGCATGTGGTGTAAACAAACCCATCTGCTGAATAGATCAATTCACTGCAGGTAGCACAGCAAATATTTACAATGTAGTTAGCATACCCATACATATACTGTGGTACAGCAACATACATAATACATACACACTGTAGTTTCAGTGTAGCATGCGCCACATGTTTCATAGATTACTCAAAATAGTAGATTGTAGCTCAATCACGCCCTTTTTTAGGCACTGGTAAAAAAAAACAACATAGGGCGTCGTCTGAGGGGCGGCAAGAGTTTAACAATAGAGACATAATTCTGACATTCAGTATTCAGTATCAAATGTTAATTAGCAGAAGTGTTCCAAGTACTGGTCATGTAGGTAATAATACACAAGTTGCAAGTATGAGTACCCAAGGTACAAGTTTAAGTCCCCAGGTACAAGTATGAGTACCCCAGATACAAGTATAGGTACACAAGGTACAAGTATGAGTACCCAAGGTACATGTATGAGTACACAAGGTACAAGTATGAGTACCCAAGGTACAATTATGAATACCCCAGATACAAGTATGAGTACCCAATGTACAAGTATGAGTACCCAAGGTACAAGTATGAGTACCCAAGGTACAAGTAAGAGTACCCAAGGTACAAGTATGAATACCCCAGATACAAGTATGAGTACCCAAGGTACAAGTATGAGTACCCAAGTTACACGTATGAGTACCCAAGGTACAAAGTATGAGTACCCAAGGTACAAGTATGAGTACAAAAGGTACAAGTATGAGCACCCAAGGTACAAGTATGAGTACACAAGGTACAAGTGTGAGTACCCAAGGTACAAGTATGAATACCCCAGATGCAAGTAGGAGCACCCAAAGTACAAGTAGGAGTACCCAAGGTACAAGTATGATTACCCAAGGTACAAGTATGAGTACACAAGGTACAAGTATGAGTACCCAAGGTACAAGTATGAGTACCCAAGTTACAAGTATAGGTACCCAAGATACAAGTACGAGTAGCCAAGGTACAAGTATGAGTTCCCAAGGTACAAGTATGAGTACCCCAGGTGCAAGTATGAATACCCAAGAGTAAAGCACGAGTACAAGTAATAAGATCTTTTTTTTTTAATCCCCAAGGTGTAAGTGCGAGTGCAAGTCCAACTAAAACGTACTTTTGTAATTCTAGAGTACATGTAGGTCTACTTGGCAAAGCAAGTCTCAAGTACCCCAACCCTGATATTGAAATCCAAAAAATTTTGGACTATAAACATTCTAGTAGTCGACTCCATTGATCATGATATACACGTCATGAAATATTCGCGAACTTCAAAGTACCCAAGACGAGTTTTTACTTCTTGGGGTTTAAACCAGTTCAGTGACATATAAGGACACAATCCACAAATAATGTTACTGTTGTAGTGTGACACAATCTACAAATAATGTTACTGTTGTAGTGTGACACAATCTACAAATAATGTTACTGTTGTAGTGTGACACAATCTACAAATAATATTACTGTTGTAGTGTGACACAATCTACAAATAATGTTACTGTTGTAGTGTGACACAATCTACAAATAATGTTACTGTTGTAGTGTGACACAATCCACAAATAATTTTACTGTTGTAGTGTGACACAATCCACAAATAATGTTACTGTTGTAGTGTGACACAATCCACAAATAATGTTACTGTTGTAGTGTGACACAATCCACAAATAATGTTACTGTTGTAGTGTGACACAATCTACAAATAATGTTACTGTTGTAGTGTGACAAAATCTACAAATAATGTTACTGTTGTAGTGTGACACAATCCACAAATAATGTTACTGTTGTAGTGTTAGTGTGACACAATCTACAAAAAATGTTACTGTTGTAGTGTGACACAATCTACAAATAATGTTACTGTTGTAGTGTGACACAATCTACAAATAATGTTACTGTTATAGTGTGACACAATCCACAAATAATGTTACTGTTGTAGTGTGACACAATCCACAAATAATGTTATTGCAGTAGTGTGACACAATCCTCAAATAATGTTACTGTTGTAGTGTGACACAATCTACAAATAATGTTACTGTTGTAGTGTGACACAATCCACAAATAATGTTACTGTTGTAGTGTGACACAATCTACAAATAATGTTACTGTTGTAGTGTGACACAATCCACAAATAATGTTACTGTTGTAGTGTGACACAATCTACAAATAATATTACTGTTGTAGTGTGACACAATCTACAAATAATGTTACTGTTGTAGTGTGACACAATCTACAAATAATGTTACTGTTGTAGTGTGACAAAATCTACAAATAATGTTACTGTTGTAGTGTGACACAATCTACAAATAATGTTACGGTTGTAGTGTGACAAAATCTACAAATAATGTTACTGTTGTAGTGTGACACAATCTACAAATAATGTTACTGTTGTAGTGTGACAAAATCTACAAATAATGTTACTGTTGTAGTGTGACACAATCTACAAATAATGTTACTGTTGTAGTGTGACACAATCCACAAATAATGTTACTGTTGTAGTGTGACACAATCCACAAACAATGTTACTGTTGTAGTGTGACAAAATCCACAAATAATGTTACTGTTGTAGTGTGACACAATCCACAAATAATGTTACTGTTGTAGTGTGACACAATCTACAAATAATGTTACTGTTATAGTGTGACACAATCTACAAATAATGTTACTGTTGTAGTGTGACACAATCTAAAAATAATGTTACTGTTGTAGTGTGACACAATCCACAAATAATGTTACTGTTGTAGTGTGACACAATCCACAAATAATATTACTGTTGTAGTGTGACACAATCTACAAATAATGTTACTGTTGTAGTGTGACACAATCCACAAATAATGTTACTGTTGTAGTGTGACACAATTCACAAATAATGTTACTGTTGTAGTGTGACACAATCCACAAATAATGTTACAGTTGTAGTGTGACACAATCCACAAATAATGTTACTGTTGTAGTGTGACACAATCTACAAATAATGTTACTGTTGTAGTGTGACAAAATCCACAAATAATGTTACTGTTGTAGTGTGACACAATCTACAAATAATGTTACTGTTGTAGTGTGACACAATCTACAAATAATGTTACTGTTGTAGTGTGACAAAATCCACAAATAATGTTACTGTTGTAGTGTGACAAAATCCACAAATAATGTTACTGTTGTAGTGTGACACAATCCACAAATAATGTTACTGTTGTAGTGTGACACAATCTACAAATAATGTTACTGTTATAGTGTGACACAATCTACAAATAATGTTACTGTTGTAGTGTGACACAATCTACAAATAATGTTACTGTTGTAGTGTGACACAATCCACAAATAATGTTACTGTTGTAGTGTGACATAATCCACAAATAATGTTACTGTTGTAGTGTGACACAATCCACAAATAATGTTACAGTTGTAGTGTGACACAATCCACAAATAATGTTACTGTTGTAGTGTGACACAATCTACAAATAATGTTACTGTTGTAGTGTGACAAAATCCACAAATAATGTTACTGTTGTAGTGTGACACAATCTACAAATAATATTACTGTTGTAGTGTGACACAATCTACAAATAATGTTACTGTTGTAGTGTGACACAATCTACAAATAATATTACTGTTGCAGTGTGACACAATCCACAAATAATGTTACGGTTGTAGTGTGACAAAATCTACAAATAATGTTACTGTTGTAGTGTGACACAATCTACAAATAATGTTACTGTTGTAGTGTGACAAAATCTACAAATAATGTTACTGTTGTAGTGTGACACAATCTACAAATAATGTTACTGTTGTAGTGTGACACAATCCACAAATAATGTTACTGTTGTAGTGTGACACAATCCACAAACAATGTTACTGTTGTAGTGTGACAAAATCCACAAATAATGTTACTGTTGTAGTGTGACACAATCCACAAATAATGTTACTGTTGTAGTGTGACACAATCTACAAATAATGTTACTGTTATAGTGTGACACAATCTACAAATAATGTTACTGTTGTAGTGTGACACAATCTAAAAATAATGTTACTGTTGTAGTGTGACACAATCCACAAATAATGTTACTGTTGTAGTGTGACACAATCCACAAATAATATTACTGTTGTAGTGTGACACAATCTACAAATAATGTTACTGTTGTAGTGTGACACAATCCACAAATAATGTTACTGTTGTAGTGTGACACAATTCACAAATAATGTTACTGTTGTAGTGTGACACAATCCACAAATAATGTTACAGTTGTAGTGTGACACAATCCACAAATAATGTTACTGTTGTAGTGTGACACAATCTACAAATAATGTTACTGTTGTAGTGTGACAAAATCCACAAATAATGTTACTGTTGTAGTGTGACACAATCTACAAATAATGTTACTGTTGTAGTGTGACACAATCTACAAATAATGTTACTGTTGTAGTGTGACAAAATCCACAAATAATGTTACTGTTGTAGTGTGACACAATCTACAAATAATATTACTGTTGTAGTGTGACACAATCTACAAATAATGTTACTGTTGTAGTGTGACACAATCTACAAATAATATTACTGTTGCAGTGTGACACAATCTACAAATAATGTTACTGTTGTAGTGTGACAAAATCCACAAATAATGTTATTGTTGTAGTGTGATTCAATCCACAAATAATGTTATTGTTGTAGTGCACGTTTTTCAGGACAAAGGAGCACATTAAGAGTTTTGTGCAAAAGTATACCATATACACTTATTCCTTCATATTAGTGGAGTTACTTGGCCTGGGGAGGGAGGGTTGGCATCATAACAATAGCTTAAGTACTGTTTGGAGCCCCGGGTCCCACTAACGATAGCTGCACCATTGCATTAGGTTTTAAATGAATTCGTACTGGGGGCCGGGGCTGCCTTTTCCTATAAGAAACGTTATGGTAAAAGTCCTGTACATTTAAAAATTATATCGGTACCTTCGAATTGAAACATCAACATTTCAAACTGTTTTAACTTTCATGATATATTTTAACATTCACATTTCAATTGTTAAACTTTAAACTATCATGGGATGTATTAAACTTTTACATTTCAAATTGTTTAAACTATCATGGGATATATTAACATTTACATTTCAAATTGTTTAAAATATCATGGGATATTTTAACATTCATATTTCAAATTGTTCAAACTATCATGGTCTATTATAACATTTACATTTCAAATTGTTTAAAATATCATGGGATATTTTAAACATTTACATTTAAAATTGTTTATACTATCATGGTATATTTTAACATTTACAATGCACCAACTGTGTAATAACATTTCCTGTACGGTAAGTTCCTGCACTAAACTGTGATTTAATGGAAAAAAGGGTGCTGGGAAGGAATATTTTAGAAATTTAAACTCTCCCCCCCCCCGGGCTTTGTTTACCGGGGCGTCCAGGCCTCCCTAACAACATGTTTACCCAACACCTGCATATGGTACCGTGACTTTCATGTGAGGAAAATTAAACCGTTCATCTCGCGAAATGCCAGAGTTCGCCAATGTTCGGGAAACTAAACGGCCGAACTCTTTTGCCTCCATACTAGCTCTGTACTCGTCACGTGAATACGCTTTTACGATACTGACAGCAGCGATATTTGTATCTGCGATACCGATCTGGTTTGTACATTTTCTTTTCTGGCATTAGGGTATGGCCTTTTTTTTTCACTGTGTGAGAGAGTTAACCAAGTCCAAATATCTAAATCTCCCATCCCATCAATTAGATGTTGCATTAACTAAAAGCCACGTAGAGATAAACATTTACTTACAGGTAGAAACAAGAGGGTTTATCTCATCAACATATCACACGTTTGTCTCTTTTTAATTCCAGACTCCATTTCCTGAGTTTAAATTTCAGGAGCTATAAATAAAAAAAAAATCAGTGGAGATTAACAAAGAAACAAAATAAAAAAACCCCCAGAAAAGATGAAGTCAAAAAACCAAGAAAAATAGAGATTGCTTTTGTTTACTTTCAGTATATAAACGTGTCTGCCCATGCAAGTGTTTGTTGTATTGTCACATTTCACACGCGTCTCTCTTTCCCCGTGGCAAGGAAATAGACAATTAATACGTGGAAATGGAAGAGTAAACGTATATGTGATTGCTTGTTTTTAAATTGTGGAAATTTGATATTAATTGAGAGTCAGGTTTGTATAAATACTAGAACCGTTAATTGAATAAACACATCATGTAGACACAACGATTAACTTGGCATCACTAATGACTTGTATTAAATTTAATGGGTGAAAGGGAGGGGTTCGGAATTGATTACAAGGCGATATTTGAGAAGATTAAAGGCAGAACAACGGGAAAATGTAAGACGAATGATTTTAGTCGTCGTAAGTAACACAGTGTTTGCTACAACAGCATTTTCTTTTTATACAGTTACAATCACACTGAATCGATGAGATTTTATCTCTTTATCTGATGTTCAATTTGACTTGTAACCAGAATAGGAACATTTTAAATCTTATAAGATTTGTAATTACAATATGGAGCTTTTAAAATCTTATTTGATCTAATGTTGAACTTGACTTGTAACTACAATAGGAATACGTTTAATCTTATTGGACATGCAACTATAATAGGAACACGTTTAATCTTATTGGACATGCAACTATAATAGGAACACGTTCAATCTTATTGGACATGCAACTACAATAGGAACACGTTCAATCTTATTGGACATGCAACTACAATAGGAACACGTTCAATTTTATAGGATATGCAACTACAATAGGAACACGTTTAATCTTTTTGGATATGCAACTACAATAGGAACATGTTTAATCTTATTGGATATGCAACTACAATAGGAACACGTTCAATTTTATTGGATATGCAACTGTCACGGGTTGTGACTAATATGTCGAAACCATCCCTTTACTCCAACCCTTAGCTTAAGAGTATTACTAACGTTAAGATGTATATGTCATACCATGTATAATAATATACGTTCCCTTTCTCAAGTTCTCCCCACCTTCTTTTACCCCACCCCCGTAATTGCGTCATCAGCCAGGTGGACAGCGAAATCTCCGCCGTTGAGTAGGACGGTAGTTAACAGAAACACGTTACATTCCACGGGGAATTCTCCCTGGTCACTCGGCCCTGGTCAATCGCCGACAAAGGGATGGATGTCCAGTTACTACTGTCTTTGTCTATACGACGTACCTTTCCCCCCCCCCTCCTCATCTAGGCTCCACCCCCTAATTTGAAAGTTTGAAAGAAACATATATTATATTTGATTGGCTAAGGGTCACGTGGAAAAAAGTGATATGAGGAATGTAAGACAGTTTTAACGACATTCGACCGAGGGTCCTAGGGGTGACCGGTCGCAATCCGACTGAGTGATAGCTAGTCGATTGATGTGTCTCTGTTTGAGAGAAGTGAGAAGGAAATAGAGAGGGAGAGAGTTAACTAATGATAACGTCATTTATTCCCCTTATTCATTTTATATTGGATTATTTTGCTGCAGTTTGGATTATCTTTGCTTATGAGAAGTCACCAGATCCCTGTTACGGACTGGTGCCTTTGTATAAATAAATAGATCTTGGTGTTGTACACACGACTTGTTAAATTGATCATCGTCCCTTGTTTTAAGTTAATTGTTGGTGAGACTGTGTGTGGTAGAAACACAAATACAAATACGAGTCATCATTGAGTCAGTCCTCATACTCTTAGCAACAAGCCAAGGATACCCTCAACGGGGTCCTCAACAGCAACTACAATAGGAACACGTTCAATTTTATTGGATATGCAATTACAATAGGAACACGTTTAATCTTATTGGACATGCAACTACAATAGGAACACTTTTAATCTTATTGGACATGCAACTACAATATGAACACGTTCAATCTTATTGGACGTGCAACTACAATAGGAACGCGTTCAATCTTATTGGACATGCAACTACAATAGGAACACGTTCAATCTTATTGGACATGCAACTACAATAGGAACACGTTCAATCTTATTGGACATGCAACTACAATAGGAACACGTTCAATCTTATTGGACATGCAACTACAATAGGAACACGTTCAATCTTATTGGACATGCAACTACAATAGGAACACGTTCAATCTTATGGGACATGCAACTACAATAGGAACATGTTTAATCTTATGGGATATGTAACTACAATAGGAACATGTTTAATCTTATTTGATATGTAACTACAATAGGAACATGTTTAATCTTATTTGATATGTAACTACAATAGGAACATGTTTAATCTTACTGGATATACAACTACAATAGGAACATGTTTAAATATTTAAGTTCCTGTAAAGTGATATATTTATCTTTTGATGTTACTTTGAGTCCATGTTTCTATACTGCGTCTTTCTTGCTTCTATGTATATCTTATTTTTACTTCTATCGAGCTCCTATCTTGCTTCTATCTTGCTTATATCTTGCTACTATCTTGCTTCTATCTTTTTTCATATCTTGTTCCTGTCTTGCTCCTATCTTGCTTCTATCTTGCTATTATCTTGCTTCTATATTATGCTCTTATCTTTGTACAATATTGCTTTTAGCTCTCTCCTATCTCGCTAGTTTCTTGCAATTATCTTGCTCTATAATCGAAGTCGATTCCAAAGCTCGTATTCTTGTAAAACTAACATAAATCTTGATTATACTTTTTCTTAGTTAGCAGTTTAATATTTCTTCAAGTTATATCTGCTTCATTTCAAATATTTCTGTTCATGTTTCCATTATCGGGTGACCTAAAATCTTTAAAAAAAAATCTAATTTACCTCAATTCAATTTTTTGTTTTTCTCATAATTTTAACCAACTAATATTTCTAATTTCTTTCGCCAGGTAACAACTGCTCTATGTCCAATCATAAAAACAAAAAACTTAAATAAACTCAGATACATTCAAATAAACCCAGATCTGAGTTATTTTTTTTTTTTTAGCTGTACACATCCATCACAAAGGTGAAATTTTTTTTCTCCAGTCAGCACATTTCCTTAAAGGCCAACATCCCTGCCTGCTGTTGGATATCCAGAGGGGCGTGTCTCGAGTGAGGCTCCATAGAACTAGGTCTGAGAATGTTTACTTAGAATAAAGAACCTTAGGGCTGAACACGTAGACACACGGGGTCAAAAGGTCAAGGATATTATACATAAAATAAAATAAAAACTTTTCGTTATTTTTTTAAAAAATCTGATTTGAGAGAATTTTAATTTAGCCATTTTACTTAATATTTAAGTTTTATTTTATATTTGTGAAATGGTGATGTCATAGCCATATTTGACCATTTTGGGTCTTGTTCATTAAATTTAACATCTACTATTCAAATATTTATTAAAGAAATGGTAATTCGAAGAATGCACTGTAAATGAATTCATCTTTTTTCGTCTTATGAAATTATAACAGCAGGTAAAAAAAAAAGTAAAAAAAAATAATATCTCTACACTGTTCCAGCCCTATGTTCCCTCTAAGGTGTGGTATGAAGTGAGCAAGAAATTTAGTCTCTGAGCGACATTTTTGTTTGAGGCCAAAATTAGTGAGCGATTTAAGCGATGTCATCCGTCGAAGTGAGCGATAGTACGTGTAGGATGAGCGACGCTCTGAATACGTGTGAGCAATCGCTCACACGCTCAGCTTAGAGGGAACACTGTAATCCAGCCCCTCTCTGTAGACCCGAGGTCCTTCCACAACTTAAGTTATCCTATAACACACTAATGTAAGCAACGGAGGCCCTTCAGACTCAGGGCCTTTGACAGGTGCTCATAGTGGGCTCCGCCATTGTGACCTTTCCTGACGTCACAGTTGAGTTTAACAAATAACAAGAAGAATAATTAATTCAAACCGTTGAGCCTAAGTTATTGTTTGTTTCTTCAATCCAAAATATAATGATAATGCATTAATAAACATGCAACAAAACAACTTTTTCAAGCTGATAAATTAATCGTTTGTATTAAAAAAAAAATGTTTAAGGGTTGTGTCCCTTAGATTAGAATATACTTGGATTGTGAACAAAATGTCATTTCGACCTCATCCCATCGTAAGGGGGGTAAGCTAACAGAATTATTTACACTTGAAAGGTTAACATGAGAAAATAATAAATTTTAAACAAAATAATATTTTGACCAAGGACCCCATGCCAGATGACGGGCGTTGTCGTGCAGGACAGGCTCCCTTCTTGTGCCGCCCCCTTCCCCCCCCCCCCCCCCATCTTTTTAAATAAATTGTTCATAACAGCCAAAGCGTCAATAGTACGGACAAATTGACCTTAACCATTCCAGGTTAGTTGACGTCAGCACATAAACAATGGAGGAGAAAAGAATAAAAAAAAAACAAAACATGTCGAAAAACTTTTGGGTGCATGCAGACAGTTTCTGAATGAGTTTTGATCGAGCAGATAAGTCAAGATCAATTGGTACATTGTTAAGTCGTACACCCCCCCCCCCCCCCCCCAAGGTGAGCTGACAGACTGACTAAATGTAATGTGAAATAGTGTGAATGAATTAGAAGAGATTGTTATTTACTCCAGTCCACTATAATTAGAAATTTTATATTTTATATCTAAACAATATATTGAATGAGTTGTGCATGATGGGGTGGGGGGGAGTCGAAATTGTTTGATCATTTTTGCGTAATTTTATAAACTGTTAATAATTTTACAATGATGTAGGCTATATTTTATGTTTAATACATGATTAAAACGTACTAGTACTTCATGTATAAATGTCTGCAATGAATAAAACATATTAACGAAGACCAACATTCTTTAAAATGAAATATGGCCTTCAAATCTTATTATTAAATATATGAAACAATCACATCAATATAAATTTAATTTTAGGCTTATACATTATATAAAGTTTTAATCTTTCAAGCAAACAACATATTAAAAACTTAATAATGCAATTAATGGTCAGAAATTGTCCAATAGGATTCAAGTTTATATTTTCGTCGAGACAGAGGATAGACTGCCTATGACCTATGAA
Organism: Bulinus truncatus; assembly: GCA_021962125.1. Classification (NCBI taxonomy): domain Eukaryota; kingdom Metazoa; phylum Mollusca; class Gastropoda; family Planorbidae; genus Bulinus; species Bulinus truncatus. The sequence goes on along the minus strand of JAGDYQ010000027.1, from coordinate 7,647,771 downwards.
CTTGACCTTCTTTTAATCTTTCTCTTTCATCGTATTGCCAGGTTTTTTTTTTCTTTATGGTTTTATTTTATTGAGTCTTTCTTGTTCGATGTCTCCCCATTAGCTCATCATGTGATGCTATCACCACCCTATCTTCCCATTAGCTCATTACTGTGATGTTATCGCCATCTTTAACTTCAATCTCATCTCTCTTTGGCGGTGTAAATTTGTCGTAAATAAATTTACTTTTAAAATATTGCCACCTTAGTAATTGCTAGAAATAGATTAACCTTGGTAAATAAGCGGAATTAATTCAGCAATTAAGATAATAATAAGTAAAAAAAAAAAAACATTAATTATGGCAAAAAAACGCAAAAAATAACCACGTATTATTGATTACTAATGCTTTAAAATAGTTAGTGGTGGTAAATGAGGTTGAAAGTCATACTTTTCATGCAACGAATATCAATTTAAAAAAAAAATAATTATCTGAACATTTTATGGTCCTTTCAAGATTGATTAATATTTCTTTAATTGTTTGTGTGGATTATAAACACTCTGATATATCTTTATTCACTTTTTTTTTTAGCTGGCTTCACCTTATAAAAATCGATCCATCATCATGTAAATTGTATCAATATTTTGTAGATTGGCTTCTGATGGCTTCATTAGTGGCAGGGGAAAAAACCTGTCATGATTTTTAAAAGATGTAACATTTTCTACGAAATAGAGTGTGTGATCTTGTATACTGTGTATAAATAAAAAAAATAAGACATTGTAGTTCCACCAAAGTCCACACTGACCAAATGTTTTTTTTTTCCTAAATTGTCAGACATCGCAGCCATGCCAATCATGTCCAGTTTGGTTTTCATCTGTTACAGTGGACATTGATTTGGTCTCAGCCAAGTGTACTTGACTTTAATCTTTCCAGTCATGTCTAGCTTGCATAGTGAATTCAATGTTTGCCGTACATTGTAGACCCATATCCAGTGAGTTGTTCTCTTCTGGCCCACGTTGTACACAATGATCCAGGTACTTCCACTCTCCTGGTCACTGACCCACGTTGTACACCCTGATCCAGGTACTTCCTCTCTCCTGGTCACTGACCCGCGTTGTACACAATGATCTAGGTACTTCCTCTCTCCTGGTCACTGACCCACGTTGTACACAATGATCCAGGTACTTCCTCTCTCCTGGTCCCTGGCCCGCGTTGTACACATTGATCCAGGTACTTCCTCTCTCCTGGTCCCTGGCCCGCGTTGTACACAATGATCCAGGTACTTCCTCTCTCCTGGTCCCTGGCCCGCGTTGTACACAATGATCCAGGTACTTCCTCTCTCCTGGTCACTGGCCCACGTTGTACACAATGATCCAGGTACTTCCTCTCTCCTGGTCCCTGGCCCACGTTGTACACAATGATCCAGGTACTTCCTCTCTCCTGGTCCCTGGCCCACGTTGTACACAATGATCCAGGTACTTCCTCTCTCCTGGTCCCTGGCCCACGTTGTACACAATGATCCAGGTACTTCCTCTCTCCTGGTCACTGGCCCACGTTGTACACAATGATCCAGGTACTTCCTCTCTCCTGGTCCCTGGCCCACGTTGTACACAATGATCCAGGTACTTCCTCTTCCTGGTCCCTGGCCCACGTTGTACACAATGATCCAGGTACTTCCTCTCTCCTGGTCCCTGGCCCGCGTTGTACACAATGATCCAGGTACTTCCTCTCTCCTGGTCACTGGCCCACGTTGTACACAATGATCCAGGTACTTCCTCTCTCCTGGTCCCTGGCCCACGTTGTACACAATGATCCAGGTACTTCCTCTCTCCTGGTCCCTGGCCCACGTTCTACACAATGATCCAGGTACTTCCTCTCTACTAACTCACAAAGGTGCACCGAATGGTATATTTTACATATAATATTATATGGTTTTCGAATGGGGGGGGGGGCGCTAAAAAGGTGTTGTTAATACAGACAATTTGACCTTACATACAAGTAACCATGGTGAAGACCATGTTTCTTCGTACTATTTGGTATTTTTTTTTTTGAAAAATGAGATTGCGGTCACAATATGATTGATTTTACAATCACTATATTACAAAAATGATTAACATTGTTTAAATAAAATGTATCGTCAATAGTATTATCGTTTCTGAATGTTAAACCAGATATAATATTTGTTAAACCAGATATAATATTTGTCAAACCAGATGTAATATTTATTTAAGCTGAATGTAAGTCAATGTACATTATAACAGGCTGACTAGAACTATGTCCAGGTAAATGCAATGTTGACTTAAGTACTTTACTCAGGTGTGTGTCTTGTAGTCCAGACAAAGGACGACCACTCTCAGTTTAATCTTCATTTGTTCTCGGCGTTGGATATGGAAGAGACGACGACACTGCAATATGACACTTTATACCAACGGTTCAAAATTTTTGATAATAAGAGACCCATCTAAGAAGCGATTCTCGTTAGACAACCCTAAAGTCCTACCCCATATTTTTTGTTTAAAGTCGACGATGCAAATAAATAGTGTTATGTATATTTATTTCCCTGCAGTGGCAGCTTGTGCATTTAGTAAGAGAAAGTGGAACACAACCTTTATAGTTCCACCAATCAACCATGAGATCCACTGATTTAGATTGACATAGGAGTATATCTACTGAGGCACAGTTTTCGTGACCCGACATAGTCTATTTACACTGGATTAGACGAAGAACTCCACAGAATGATCACAGTAGTAAATTTTTTGTCTCATGAATAGTCTGTGAACAAATGGGTTTAATAATATTTCAGTGCAACGGACGAGGTACATGTCTTTCAGGGAGTTTACAGCAGGGCAAAATAATTATTAGAAAAGTCTATTATGAACGTTTTTGTTGAAAGTTTCTAAATGACAAATTTCGTGTATCGTCTTTTGGTCTAGAAAAATGAGTTGTAGTATCTAGGCATCAATAGCACTTTTATATTGAATATACAGAGACAAGCACACTCCCTCTTATATTCAATATACAGAGACTAGCACACTCACTCTTATATTCAATATACAGAGACAAGCACACTCGCTCTTTTATTCAATATACAGAGACAAGCACACTCACTCTTATATTCAATATACAGAGACAAGCACACTCACTCTTTTAATATTCAATATACAGAGACAAGCACACTCACTCTTATATTCAATATACAGAGACAAGCACACTTGCTCTTATATTCAATATACAGAGACAAGCACACTCACTCTTATATTCAATATACAGAGACAAGCACACTCACTCTTATATTCAATATACAGAGACAAGCACACTCACTCTTATATTCAATATACAGAGACAAGCACACTCACTCTTTTATTCAATATACAGAGACAAGCACACTCACTCTTATATTCAATATACAGAGACAAGCACACTCACTCTTATATTCAATATACAGAGACAAGCACACTCACTCTTATATTCATATACAGAGACAAGCACACTCGCTCTTATATTCAATATACAGAGACAAGCACACTCGCTCTTATATTCAATATACAGAGACAAGCACACTCGCTCTTATATTCAATATACAGAGACAAGCACACTCGCTCTTATATTCAATATACAGGGACAAGCACACTCACTCTTATATTCAATATACAGGGACAAGCACACTCACTCTTATATTCAATATACAGAGACAAGCACACTCACTCTTTTAATATTCAATATACAGAGACAAGCACACTCACTCTTATATTCAATATACAGAGACAAGCACACTCGCTCTTATATTCAATATACAGAGACAAGCACACTCGCTCTTATATTCAATATACAGAGACAAGCACACTCACTCTTATATTCAATATACAGAGACAAGCACACTCGCTCTTATATTCAATATACAGAGACAAGCACACTCGCTCTTATATTCAATATACAGAGACAAGCACACTCGCTCTTATATTCAATATACAGAGACAAGCACACTCGCTCTTATATTCAATATACAGAGACAAGCACACTCACTCTTATATTCAATATACAGAGACAAGCACACTCACTCTTTTAATATTCAATATACAGGGACAAGCACACTCACTCTTATATTCAATATACAGAGACAAGCACACTCACTCTTATATTCAATATACAGAGACAAGCACACTCACTCTTGAATTCAATATACAGAGACAAGCACACTCACTCTTAAATTCAATACAAAGAACAATATGAGAATTCCTATACCCAGGGTATATATTTAAATCGAGGTATCTATCTTCATTCAAGATAATGCAATGAGTTATTTCTTCCATTTACATTCTAGCATTAACTGCAGGCGCAGACATCACATCTAGACTATCATACTCTGAACGTGTTATTGGAGTGTACAATGTCTTGGTGTCACTGATTGTCTGTTCTGAACGTGTTAGTGGAGTATATAATGTCTTGGTGTCACTGATTGTCATGTTCTGAAGGTGTTATTGGAATGTACAATGTCTTGGTGTCACTGATTGTCATGTTCTGAAGGTGTTATTGGAGTGTACAATGTCTTGGTGTCACTGATTGTCATGTTCTGAAGGTGTTATTGGAGTGTACAATGTCTTGGTGTCACTGATTGTCATGTTCTGAACGTGTTATTGGAGTATATAATGTCTTGGTGTCACTGATTGTCATGTTCTGAAGGTGTTATTGGAGTAAACAACGTCTTGGTGTCACTGATTGTCATGTTCTGAAGGTGTTATTGGAGTGTACAATGTCTCGGTGTCACTGATTGTCATGTTCTGAAGGTGTTATTGGCGTTTACAACGTCTTGCTGTCACTGATTGTCATGTTCTGAACGTGTTTTTTGGAGTATATTATGTCTTGGTGTCACTGAATGTCATGTTCTGAAGGTGTTTTTGGAGTATGCTGCTCAATGTGTTTGTGTCCACATATATAGTTCAGGTGTAGAGTCATTCCGAAGAACGGTGTGACATGTGTACGATAAAGAATGATTTCTTAAAAGAATGTCTTAAGGTATAAATAACAGGTACATGAAAATAATCTCCGTTTAGGATTTCTTTTAAAATTTAATTTAGTACCATTAGTACCCTCGCCCCCCCCCCAACCATCCTATAAAAAAGTCCGTGACGTAAGGTTATACTGACATGACATTCATGCATATGCATGCATAAAAATAAAAAAAAATTGCTCCACCAATATTGCGAAGGACATACCTCTTGAGACATACCATCAAGGACATACCACTTCTAACATACCAGACACTACATACTACAAAGCCCCCCCCTCTTCCCTCTCTTTCTATTTTCATATTTTACCCACACAAAAAAGCAGTACTTGAACTCACTTGAGATTTATATTTCTGTGCAGCAAGTGTACTCACACTAACAAAAAAAGTTTCCGTGTGAATTTTCTTTTACTTAGAAGAAAAAAAAATCTGAGTAAAGGTCTGATCTAAGTAACGACGTGTTTACATCTATATTTACCTACGGGACTTTACGTCCGTGTCACGCGTATTGCATTTGTTTCACTTTATCCTTTATTGACGTCACAGCATGTCTGCAGCGTCGAGCATAATTTCTGAAAGAAATCTGGAGCAGATGTTGGTAGACTTCTTTGCAGAAATCTTCAAGCTGTAACCTTTAGTCGCATACAGCGACGGGTGGGTAGGGGGAGGGGGTAACGGCAACAACAAGGGAGTCGGGAGAAACACGACACATATAAGGTCGAACAGAACTTGCTGAATGCTGAATATTAGAAGCCATTATCACATTTCGCAACGGGAGCTTCAGAGAAGGCGTGGAGAGCAGCGATTGGTTAAGATTGTCAAATAGATAAAAAAAAAGAGCTTTTGTGACGTCAATGAATAGGGAGACATCTGCTTTGCAATTCCTCATTGTTTTTTTGTTGTTAAGATTTTTGAGGAAGATCATGTAAAGGGAGACAACTATACTCGGTTAACTTTCAATCTTATCGAGTCTTGTCGTTAACATCAGAACCGTCATTAGGTATTGGTGGACACTGGACAGTGACTGTGATAGATATGAAGTAGTTCAAGGCAAAGGTACTAGTCCAGACCTTGTTAACAGCGGATGAAAATACTTTAAGGTCCAATGGAAGTCAATTAGTTTGTCTTCCCATAAGATCCTTTCTGTTTTAGACAGAACTAGTCGTCCCGCGGCGTATCATACGCCGCAAAGAACGGGGGAAATATACTGACACAATCTTTGATACTGACACAAGGACACAGCATTCCCTCATTTCCGCGGTTAAACGGATACAGAATTTACCGCGACGGGGGATAAATCAAATAGTTTTGTATTTAGAGCACATACAAACATGATTATGACCAAACAATACTGTTTTAAAAATTACTGGAGCTGTCTAAACATGAAATAGTATTGTACAACCACCATTGTGCTCGTGCTGCTTAATATATTTTACCAAATAAAAGGACAAAACGTCATGTAAGAAATTAAAATAATCTGGTTTTGTAAAAGAAATCAGAAAACAACGCTCTTGCTGAGACGTATTCGGGAATTCCACAAATCTATACAGGCTGGTGAAACAACGCGAGTTGTCGAATGCTTGCTGTGGCGTATTCCTCTTGACCCACTTTAAACAACACGCTTGCTTCTCCCAGCACACTGTTTTTTTCCGCTGTCGCGAGTTGTCGACGTATTCGGGAATTCCACAATCTATAGATAGTCCTGCGTCTTGCGTCTCGAAGTTGAGAATTATATATATTAATTATATAATTGAAGTGAAAAAAAGGGTTAAAAATAATTTAAATATTGGCTCACTGGAAACTGCTTAAAAACTCGATAAGTTTGTTACATTTACATTTGTTCAGTAGCGGCTCAAGGGTTGGCAACTTAGGTCCCATGTCCCACATCTGGAAGGGGACATGCTTTTGGAGATTTTATTACCTAGATAAATAAAACTAATCGTTTGCTTTAGGCCTGGTTATTACTCTCTTCTAGAGTCCTTTAGGTTTGAGGCTTAGAAAGGCACAGGTAAAAGTAGATATAACCAATCCTTCTAGCTCTGCGACCCATTTTCCGAATTAAAGAGCCAACTGCGGTATACAATTTAAAATTTGTGCCCACCCATGCTCTATTTAGTATAAGCCTAGCTAGCAACATTATTTGAATTAAGGAAACAATATTTTAAAACAATACACAATTTACATCCGAGTCGCTGGTTGAAAATTAAGAAAACCAAAATTTACTGAAAAATAAAATGTTGATCATGGAGAAGATATAGAAGACTTTTAAAATAATGTCCTCAATAAACTTTTTTCCTTCTTTATTGATAAAAAAAAATATTAAAAAAAAAACAATTATTTCACATGATAGACCTGTGTAAGTTTTTAAAATTGTCTATGCCAAAATAACAACACAATATAATAAAAAATACTAAAACAAAACAACAACAGTTGTTTATTTACGTGCATGTAAAAATACAAAAAATTCACTTAGCAAAGAGGAGCGTTAGAGGCAAGCTAAAAAAAAAATGGAGAATGGAGGGGGTAGGGGCTAGGGAAAGGGAGGTGGGTGGGTGACTGAAGGTGTACTTTCAGCAGACGGTTTTTACATCGTGTGTCAGTGTGACCTAAATTCCAAGCCACATACTGATTGCATCATGTATAATAGGTGGGTGGAGCTGTGCACCACCCAGTTCACTGGCACACCATTCTCTGGTGAAAGTATAAATATATTTATCGTGAAATATAAATATTTGGCCACAGCGTGTGGCTACATTTAGGGTGGGTATATAGCATGTCAGAAACATGACAGTAAAGAGTCAGGATTACTAACTCACATGACATTTTCATGATAACAACAAGGAAACGAGCTATACGAGATAAATAATTAATCATAGCTAACTAACATCTCGATATCGACAAATCACTGTCTGCCAGAGTATCAAGGTTTCGATTACTGTTACTGTAGGTTTAATGTCAGAGTATCAAGGTTTCGATTACTGTTACTGTAGGTTTAATGTCAGAGTATCAAGGTTTCGATTACTGTTACTGTAGGTTTTATGCCAGAGTATCAAGGTTTCGATTACTGTTACTGTAGGTTTAATGTCAGAGTATCAAGGTTTCGATTACTGTTACTGTAGGTTTTATGTAAGAGTATCAAGGTTTCGATTACTGTTACTGTAGGTTTTATGTAAGAGTATCAAGGTTTCGTATAGGTCCATCCGCATTTCACGACACATTCATGTTTCTAGAAGTTGCAAAGAGCTGTTCTGATTTTTTTTTGTCGTTTTCTTGATAAAGTAAATGTCCATCAAGAACCTGTCGATGATTAAAAAACCAAATTATGTGAACTTTAATGGAAGAATATTTTTGTCAGAAACGTTTGGTTATTTTGAAACAATCCCACTTTCAGTATACCGCGCCCCCCCTCCCCCCCGAAAGGGTGGTTCAGCCCTAACTTATGGCAGAGGGGCCCTCAGAGGCGTCCTAAACCTTATCGCTAAATGTGTAGGGCTTAGATAGAGTGTGAAATATTTGGTGTTCAGGACCGTAGCTGTAATATATATATATATATATATATATATATATATATATACAAAAGGCTCGTATCGCAGGACCCCTTGGGCGCTGGGCCTGGAAGGGGGGGTGAGAGAGATAGATAGATAGATAGATAGAGAGAGAGAGAGAGAGAGAGAGAGAGAGAGAGAGAGAGAGAGACGAGACAAAAGGGAAGTAACTGTGTATTTATTTATTTATTTTCCTCGCTTATATCTCATACTATATATAAAGATGCACGTTTAATTATATATTTATAGTCTTTTATGTTACCGATTTTTTCTCGATACTTTATGTATACTTTCAACAAACAATATATACTTATGCACGGATATTGCGCTACAGTGAAGTATATTTGTTAAATAGTATTATTATATATTTACTTTTGTTAATGACTCTTTATAAAATCAAAGTATACTTTTAATCAAAAGAGGAAATTTTTTTCAATAAGCATTTATTGAATGCAATACCTGGTGATAAACAAAAAATACACACAGGGTCAGCATAATCAATTTTTGGGCGAACATGTAACACGTATTTATCACCCTCCCCTAATTGGGAGAATCTTGAAATAATTTTGATAGCTAATTCTAAGTCTATCGCATGAAGTGTTTTAAGCTGTATTTTAAATTGACTGAACATATTTACCTCGATCATTTGACTATTTAAGGCTACTAAAGTAGAACTGATATAGATTGATCATATTTTTTTTATTCTGTACCTTACTGGTACTATAGTCATTTCCCAAATCAGTTGATTACAACGTAACACAAAAAATGGACAGTATACCAAAATCGTAGCAGTGGTCACCAACCCCCTTTCCGCGGACCGGTACCGGTCCGTGGAACGACAGTTACTGGGCCGCCCAAGAAATATTAAATTATTCTATTTTTATTTATCTCGTGTTTGTTCGACATTTCATCCCCCCCGCCAATTGGTAATATTCATGCACCCGTAACACACACACACACACACACCACACACACACCACACACACACCACACACACACACACCACACACACACCACACACACACCACACACACACACACACCACACACACACCACACACACACACACACCACACACACACACCACACACACACACACCACACACACACACACACCACACACACACCACACACACACACACCACACACACACACACACCACACACACACCACACACACACCACACACACCACACACACACACACACACACACACACCACACACACACCACACACACACACCACACACACACCACACACACACACACCACACACACACCACACACACACCACACACACACCACACACACACCACACACACACCACACACACACCACACACACACACCACACACACACACACACACCACACACCACACACACACACACACACACACACACACACACACCACACACACACCACACACACACCACACACACACCACACACACACCACACACACACCACACACACACACACACACACCACACACACACACACACACACACCACACACACCACACACACACACACCACACACACCACACACACACCACACACACACACACACACACACCACACACACACCACACACACACCACACACACACCACACACACACACACACACACACACACACACACACACACACACTCCACCATGAACATACCTAATTTTACAGATGTACATAAGATAACAAAGAATTATGTTGCTGTATGCATTGTCTGGACCTAATATGAAATAGTTTTTTTTTGTAATAAATAAAATGACCAAATGATTACAAATTCCTGCTAGCAAACCATTGAAGTTTCTAATAAGGAACATTTCTTACAACAGTGCATACATAAATATTTACGATCTACCAATGTAAACGTTACACTAACTGTCAGTGATACAATCAGTACTGTGTGTTGTGTGACTCATCTCACAGAATGCAACAGTCAAGAGCAGTCTACTACATCAGCTAAAAACTGTGGGAAAAAAAAGAGCTGAAATAAAACAAACTCTTCAACATGGACGTCCATGAAGCCAAAGTTATTTATTTTGAAAAGGAACTTTTCTCCGTTAGCGAGATGCAACAGGTGTTTAGAGCATCCACCCAACTAAACACCTGCCATGTCGATGAGCAAGATGTAAAACACAGGAAATGCTCACTCATTAGACAAAGAAAAAAAAAACCATGTTTAGAATTAATATAGCAGATAACATAGACTATCAACTAGTAGCAACATTATGTATCCTTATACTAAACGGTATTCTGGAGAAATGACTCATAACATTAGAAATACAGAAGAAAACAATACTTAGGCTGCATAAAAATGATGCAGAAGCTTTTATTCCAACTAAAAGAAAAGAAAATCTATCAACATAACACACTGACACACAGATGTAAACCAAAATATAAACTATTGCAGACAAAATAAATACAGTACAGCTAAGACGAGTACAGCATCAACGAGTAAAGCATCAACGAGAACAGCATTGCCTTGAAGTTGTAAATATTTTCCAAACAGGTTTCTAGCTCAGAACGACCTGTGCTTTCAATAGAATTATATCACAACTTCTGACCACTATCAGACCAGTCTAAACTGACTGACGATGCCCTCTTATCTTCTAATAGCACTGGCTATGTGCTTTAAGGGTCATGCTTTGGGCTTCTTTCTCCTGATCACTTGGTGCTTTAGGGGTCATGCTTTGGGCTTGTTTCTTTTGGTCATTTAGTGCTTTAGGGGTCATGCTTTGGGCTTCTTTCTCCTGGTCACTAAGTGCTTTAGGGTCATGCTTTGGGCTTGTTTCTTTTGGTCATTTAGTGCTTTAGGGTCATGCTTTGAGCTTGTTTCTCCTGGTCACTAAGTGCTTTAGGGTCATGCTTTGGGCTTGTTACTCCTGGTCACTAGGTACTTTAGGGTCATGCTTTGGGCTTGTTACTCCTGGTCACTAGGTACTTTAGGGTCATGCTTTGGGCTTGTTACTCCTGGTCACTAGGTACTTTAGGGTCATGCTTTAGGCTAGTTTCTCCTGGTCAATAGGTGCATTAGGGTCATGCTTTGGGATTGTTTCTCCTTTCACTACAACAAGCACTGGAGTCCGTTGTGGTCACACATTGGAATTTCATTCATTAATCAGGAAAATCAGGCAACATGGGTGTCTCATGGAAGCGCTACCTCGTGTCCCACAGTTTGCTGAAATGAGAATCACTGAAGATGGGTACCTCAGGCATAGACCCATCTTTTATTTGGAGCTGCCGACTGACCGGTACATGACTTTCAAGTTGTCTGATAAGTCCACCTGTGTTGTATAAGAAACTAAATCGTCTGAAACAAAACACTGGCCAGCCAACATTGATCTGGGGGTTTCTCTACACAAGGCCCAGGTGACGGGTCGACTGCGTCTTACCCCCTAAATAATTTGAAACAGATGAATAACTAGACAAAGACCGTTGCTATAGTTTTAGGGGCCCAAGGCAGATTTATTTTTGAGGCTCTAGGCTAAACTGTTGAGGCTCTAGGCTGAAATGTTGAGGCTCTAAACTAAACAGTTGAGGCTCTAGGCTGAAATGTTGAGGCTCTAAACTAAACTTTCGAGGCTCTAAACTAAACTGTTGAGGCTCTAAACTAAACTTTCGAGGCTCTAAAATAAACTGTTGAGGCTCTAGGCTACACTGTTGAGGCTCTAGGCTAGACTGTTGAGGCTCTAAACTAAACTTTCGAGGCTCTAGGCTAGACTGTTGAGGCTCTAGGTTAGACTGTTGAGGCTCTAGGCTAGAATGTTGAGGCTCTAGGCTAGACTGTTGAGGCTCTAAACTAAACTGTTGAGGCTCTAGGCTAAACTGTTGAGGCTCTAGGCTAGACTGTTGAGGCTCTAAACTAAACTGTTGAGGCTCTGAACTAAACTGTTGAGGCTCTAGGCTAAACTGTTGAGGCTCTAGGTTAGACTGTTGAGGCTCTAAACTAAACTGTTGAGGCTCTAGGCTAAACTGTTGAGGCTCTAGGCTGAAATGTTGAGGCTCTAAACTAAACTGTTGAGGCTCGAGGCTAGACTGTTGAGGCTCTAAACTAAACTTTCGAGGCTCTAAAATAAACTGTTGAGGCTCTAGGCTACACTGTTGAGGCTCTAGGCTAGACTGTTGAGGCTCTAAACTAAACTTTCGAGGCTCTAGGCTAGACTGTTGAGGCTCTAGGCTAGAATGTTGAGGTTCTAGGCTAGAATGTTGAGGCTCTAGGCTAGACTGTTAAGGCTCTAAACTAAACTGTTGAGGCTCTAGGCTAAACTGTTGAGGCTCTAGGCTAGACTGTTGAGGCTCTAAACTAAACTGTTGAGGCTCTGAACTAAACTGTTGAGGCTCTAGGCTAAACTGTTGAGGCTCTAGGTTAGACTGTTGAGGCTCTAAACTAAACTGTTGAGGCTCTAAACTAAACTGTTGAGGCTCTAGGCTAGACTGTTGAGGCTCTAAACTAAACTGTTGAGGCTCTGAACTAAACTGTTGAGGCTCTAGGCTAAACTGTTGAGGCTCTAGGTTAGACTATTGAGGCTTTAAACTAAACTGTTGAGGCTCTAAACTAAACTGTTGAGGCTCTAAACTAAACTGTTGACGCTCTAAACTAAACAGTTGAGGCCATAGGCTAGACTGTTGAGGCTCTAAACTAAACTGTTGAGGCTCTAAACTAAACTGTTGAGGCTCTAAACTAAACTGTTGAGGCTCTAAACTAAACAGTTGAGGCTCTGAACTAAACTGTTGAGGTTCTAGGTTAAACTGTTGAGGCTCTAGGCTAGAGTGTTGAGGCTCTTAACTAAACTGTTGAGGCTCTGAACTAAACTGTTGAGGCTATAGGCTGAAATGTTGAGGCTCTAGGTTAGACTGTTGAGGCTCTAGAACTAATCTATACATCACGAGTAACAAGATGATTTCAGATATTAGTACTTGTCAAATATTCACAGATTAATTTTTAAATTTGTCTTGGATTACGTAAAAATGAAAATTCCAACAGTGAGTGGTGTAAACCAGTGGTTCCCCAACCTCTTTCTCGCCTCGGACCGGTCAACATTTAATAATTTTACACCGTGGCCGGCTGGAAAGGCGGGGGGATGGGCGGCGTTGATTATTTATCGTCCATAGAAATTCGCAAAATGGTCATAAAAATGTATCACATTAAATAAACAAGGAAATAATTTAATGTGCGGCCTAGAACCAGTCGATACACCTGTAAAGGAGTAAACTATATTTACAGTACAGCTTACAGTTTCCTACGGGCCGGTTAGGATCAGGATAATACTTGTAAATCTCACAGCCCCATTCTCATCTTTTCTAAAGCCTTGATGACAGTGTTGGTCATTGGGTGACAGTGTCGGTCATTGGATGGCAGTGTCGGTCATTGGGTGATAGTGTCGGTCATTGGGTGACAGTGTCGGTCATTGGGTGACAGTGTCGGTCATTGGGTGACAGTGTCGGTCATTGGGTGACACAGTTTCGATATAATCATAGATAGGCATCGTCATCTAGGATCGTATCACGAGGTACTGTATCAGGAGGTACTGTATCACGAGGTACTGTATCAGGAGGTACTGTATCAGGAGGTACTGTATCACGAGGTACTGTATCACGAGGTACTGTATCACGAGGTACTGTATCAGGAGGTACTGTATCAGGAGGTACTGTATCACAAGGTACTGTATCAGGAGGTACTGTATCAGGAGGTACTGTATCAGGAGGTACTGTATCACAAGGTACTGTATCAGGAGGTACTGTATCAGGAGATACTGTATCACGAGGTACTGTATCACGAGGTACTGTATCAGGAGGTACTGTATCAGGAGGTACTGTATCACGAGGTACTGTATCAGGAGGTACTGTATCACGAGGTACTGTATCACGAGGTACTGTATCACGAGGTACTGTATCACGAGGTACTGTATCAGGAGGTACTGTATCAAACATGGGGAGGGGGGAGCGAAAGTCTATTGAACTGATCAAAAGTACAAAGTATAAAAAAAAAGGTATGGTAATAATGCACAGGGCTCTTATAAAAAAAAATTGAGGTCGTCTCAAGGGACAGGGGCCAACCAAATATATATAAATCAGGTTCCCCTGTCATTAGGCATCCAGTCGGATAATTAAAGTTGCTATGAAAGGAATTAGCAATGTATGTGTGTGTGAGATAAGAGCGCATTAGTTGGTGGAGATTATCTGTAGTATATGGTTGGCTTTGCAGATCTGCCAAATGAAGAGCAGCCTTCAGAAACAGGCATAAAGGGAAATAACCTCTTTTTTATTACATATTTGTTCCAAATTATAGATTATCTTTCTTCATCTCCAGACTATTTTGTTTTCTACCAATACATGTAACCTCGTGATGCTTACTGAAAATTGATGAATCATTACGGATCTAACTTTCAGTAGAATCAAGAACTGATACAAAAATTTATTCAGTAGAATCAAGTTGTGTCCCATTTTGAAATTCTTATAATTTTGCGTCCAATTGAAGTAAATTCGATCACCGCACAACATATTTATTCTATTCGCTGGTTTTAAATTTGTTACTTAAAATGGAAAATTATTGCCAACTTGTACTTTTTCAATAGGCAAGTAAGCCTGAGAATCATTGAAGATGGTTACCTCAGGCATAGGCCCATCTTTTATTTGGAGCTGTAGACTGAAGATTTTAATGAAATGGCGCTGCAGACTGACCAGTACATGACTTTCAAGTTGTCTGATAAGTCCAGCTGTGTTGTATAAGAAACGAAATCGTCTGAAACAATACACTGGCCAGCCAACACTGATCTGGGGGTTCTCTACACAAGGTCCAGATGATGGGTCGACTGCGTCTTACCCCCTAAATAATTTGAAACAGATGAATAACTAGACAAATACCATTGTTATATTTTTTCATTGCTGAAGTATTTTATCCTTAAAAACAGTAAAAAAAATACAAACAACAAAGAAAATGATTAAATCGATTTTAGTTTATTAAGAACAATTTTCACAAATTTCACATTGTGGATTTAACAAACAGCAACAAAGTAATAAAAGGTTCAATCAATGACTTGATGATATTGATTTACAGAGTACTGCCAAGGACCCTGTTGAAAGTAGAGAATAAGTCGTACCAAGCTTGGGCTTCATCACTGTCACTGCTGACAGCTAGAGTCCTTGCAATGTACAGAGGGATGTACCGTTGTAGTGGCTGGAGAAACAAGGGAGATAATTTGTAAACAAAACAATGTATTCATTCTAGAGACATCTATATACTGAGGAGATGACAGCTATAATAAAAGTTGAGGGGCCAGAATATTTAAACACCTGAAATGACCTACATATTGTTTCTAGAAATAGTGAATGTTATATGTAGTAACTATGGAAATAATGAACTAATCGAATTTAGATTAATACATCATCTGATTTTTGTACATATTAAAACAGTTTTAATTTCCCACTTTCTATGGGATACTACTATGTCTACGTAAACACAGTAAAAGGATTCGTTCAAATTTTTATGAAAACTTACCCCAAAGTATTGGAGACCAATGCTTGGTGTTTTGTTCTTATGGACTGCGGCCAGTCTCTCCAGGGTAGCTTCGAACTGACCAGGGTTGTTGACATTGTCCACCAAGTCCTCAACACCTCCAATGATGGAAGTCACTTGTTTCTGGAACTCCACGTCATTCTTTAGTGCAGCGTCAGACTGGAAGGCGTTGAACTTGGTGAATCTGTCACGCATGTTGGGAATGTTCTCAAACATCCTGTTATAAAATTGTGGAAAAAAAATTATGCAAATTTGTTTCACTTTATGATAGATTACGTACTTGGTTTCAAGACTATTATTTCTTATTGTTTCTGCATGATTTTTTTTTCATTTTAACTTTTATTGCAAAGCTTTATAATCAATTATTAAACTTATACACGTATTTCCATTGAGGTTGTATTTACTAAAATGCTTAAGGATACAACCGGAAACAATAAAATGATATTCAGTAGAGCTGTTCTTATCAACAGGCAAACTCTGAGACTGCCTCTGGTTTACATGGCTAAAGGAAAATCCAGTTTAGACTCTTATTTTGTAGTTTTAAAAATGACTGATAATACTTTACTGTTGATGGGGAGAAGGGGCCGACAATTATTAAGGGTTTAAGATTTGCAAGCAGTGGCAATGGCAGTGTTTTGGTTTTGAGCATCAAAATGTTAATTAATCTTGTGCCCCATTTGTTTAGAGCATCAAAATGTTAATAAGCCTTGTTTTCCAATTGTTTAAAGCATCAAAATGTTAATTAATCTTGTGCCCCATTTGTTTAGAGCATCAAAATGTTAATAAGCCTTGTTTTCCAATTGTTTAAAGCATCAAAATGTTAATAAGCCTTGTTTTCCAATTGTTTAAAGCATCAAAATGTTAATAAGCCTTGTTTTCCAATTGTTTAAAGCATCAAAATGTTAATAAGCCTTGTTTTCCAATTGTTTAAAGCATCAAAATGCTAATAAGCCTTGTTTTCCAATTGTTTAAAGCATCAAAATGTTAATTAATCTTGTGCCCCATTTGTTTTTGGTTCTTAATGAGCCTTTTCCCAGAGCCCCCTCCTAAAAAAGAAATTAAAAAAAACATATTAAGAACTGCTTTGATGTCCGGGTATATTTACTCACCATAGCACTAGGTCAGTTCCAGCATTCTGTCTACCTCCAGCTCTGTCTTTCAGTCTCTTCCATGAGTTGACCAGTGCCCTTCTGTCTCTACAAACAAGATACAGAAATGTCAAAATGTGTCAAATAGGGTTGATCGTAAAGTAATTTTTAGATTTTAGCCAATTATCTAATAGACTGACATGTTGAGAGAACTTCCTAATTTATTTTTAAAAGAATTAAAATATAGGTCAACATTTTATAAATTTCTTAAATATAGACACATGCTGGATTTTTTTTTTGTGCTCATTTTAAAGTTTTAAAAATATTTTGTTTTACACTATGTTCTTCATTATTATGATTTTCAAGGCCACATCTGAACAGAAATGTTTTCGTTTGCTTTTAAATTATTTTTATATAACCTTTCTGTTCTAGGTACAATAACAATCAGTGTGAATTAACTTTTGATACAACTTTTGGAAAAGGTTAAAAACTATTTCTCTTCTTTTTTTAAAGTACATAAGTGGGGCAGATAAAAAACAAAATTGACTTACTTATCGGACAGGCCAATTTTCTCAACAGAATCTAGACAGGTAAAAATATATAATTGAGATAATTATACAGCAGCGATAATTATACAGCAGAGATAACTAGAGAGTAGAGAAATTTTTAAAATAATTTATAAAAACTGGAATATTTTTTTTTAACTTAAAATATATTAATACATATTACAGATTTCTGAACACGTAGTATAATTTCTAATTACATTATTTACTTATAGAAATGATATTTAAGTTTACTTCATTGCATCTCTCGAAAATATAAGTTTTAAGATAGTGAAATATTAAATTGTACACTTTGTTATGTTATTACGCAATCTAAACAAAAGTCACATATTATTTCTGAAAAGTATATAACGACAGCAACTTGATTAAATAATGGTCAACCGGAAAACTGTGAAGTAAATTTCTGCACATACGTTCTCTGAGGACTTTATTGAAGGCACCAATCAAGTGGGTCCAGGCCTTAGATTCAACACTTGAAGAGCTGACACCGAGAGCTTTCTCAATGTACAGATGGATGTATTGTTGGAGTGGCTGAAGATATGACAGAGACAGATGGTAATTTACGGTTAAAAGATAAACAATAAATAACAAAATCAATCAAGTTTTTATTTTTGCAGGAAAAAACAACTACTTAGTTGACAATAATTATTTTTTTTTTAAAATCATGTCGATTTATCTTTCCTTCTTTTCATGTCGTGATGTCCAAATGACCTTAATGTTATTGAATTAGCTGTTCACATGTAATTTATTCGAAGTCTGAGTAATAATTAAAGTTAACACTGTTTTCAGTCTTTTATCATGTAAGATGCTTTAAATGAATTTCATTGAAATATGAACTAACTCCGAAGTATTCCAGCCCAACACTTGGTCTCATGTGGAGATGGGCGTCAACCAGTCTCTCAAGGTTGGCCTGTAACTGAGCGGGCTGGTCAACGGCTTGGACAAGATCCTCCAGACCTTGAATGATGACGCCGACTTGTTTCTGGAACTCGGCATCAGCCTTGAGATCATCATCAGACTGACGGGCGTTAAACCTGGTGAATCTTTCACGCATTCTGGGAACGTTGTCCAACATCCTGTTGTTATGAGCAAATACAGCAAGTTTTCAATTACTAAACCAAGATGGTTTTAACTAATTAACCTAAGCAGCAATTGTAAGGTTAATATCGCGTTTTTTAACAAAAAGAAATATTTTATAATTAGTCGCCTAGAGTTGAAATGAAATAATTTTTTGTACTGACCAGAGCACTAGATCGACTCCAGCTTCTTGTTTGCCTCCAGCGGTCAGTTGTGCCCATGAGCTCTGAAGAGCTGACCTGTCACTGTTGGAATATTGTCATAAAATTGAATTACAAACCTTTGTTGTTATAAAATCTTTGTGTTTTAAGAACTTCGTCTCTTTTTCTCTTGGTACGGAAAGTAAAGTGTTGAAAACTATTGATGTGATATACAGAAGATGTATACCCAAGTGTCTTTCATACACAGTGTGTATTCAGCTATATTTTTTACATGTTGATTCTGTTCTATGAAGTAGATTGCCAAGAAGCAGTTGTTCCCCAGCAAGGACAAACTAATTATAAATGTTTAAAGTATTAATAGTTCCCTTCTTAGCCCTAACGGGCCTTCGGGGCAGATGAAGCGTAGAATTCATCTGTTACTATAACCTCGGCATATGAAGGGATTGTGTGGTTAGCACAATGCCCAGCCGCCTTTACTTCCCCAACTTAAGTCAGGTACCCATTTGAAGCTGGGTGGACTTGTGAGACGCTTTTGCACCAAATTTCACCTGGAAAAATTCCATGGGCCTCACCAAGGATCGAACCCAGGACTCTCAGGTCGACAGTCGAGTATCTACACCACTCGGCCATCCGTCTCACAAAAAAGTATTGTTAAGATATTGTAAATATGGCTAAATAGATTGTGAACATGACATAATATGTTACCTGGAAGAAAGTCCAATTTTACGGATGGAGCCTGTGTAGATAAATAAAAGAATTTAAATAGAACGATGCGATTCAGTCATTTTATTTATCAATTGAGGTAAATTCATTAATATTTATTAGGGACTTGCTACTGTACAGTTATTTATATTTGTGACATTAATTATATGTATTTATATTTGGTTATATCACAGCATAGCGACAATAATCATTATGATAAACAGTATCTTTATATTCATACTTAACTTATAAACATTTTGAAAAACATTTAATTTTGTGAGCAGCTTTATTTCAATTTCTAGCTGTAGTGTGTGTATTTGAAATGAGGACATAGTGTGTTTAGTTCAAATGAGGACATAGTGTGTTTAGTTCAAATGAAGACATAGTGTGTTTAGTTCTAATGAGGACATAGTGTGTTTAGTTCGAATGAGGACATAGTGTGTTTAGTTCAAATGAGGACATAGTGTGTTTAGTTCAAATGAGGACATAGTGTGTTTAGTTCAAATGAGGACATAGTGTGTGTAGTTCAAATGAGAACATAGTGTGTTTAGTTCAAATGAGGACATAGTGTATTTAGTTCAAATGAGGACATAATGTGTTTAGTTCAAATGTGGACATAATGTGTTTAGTTCAAATGAGGACATAGTGTGTTTAGTTCAAATGAGGACATAGTGTGTTTAGTTCTAATGAGGACGTAGTGTGTTTAGTTCTAATGAGGACATAGTGTGTTTAGTTCGAATGAGGACATAGTGTGTTTAGTTCAAATGATGGCATAGTGTGTTTAGTTCAAATGAGGACATAGTGTGTTTAGTTCAAATGAGGACATAGTGTGTTTAGTTCTAATGAGAACATAGTGTGTTTAGTTCAAATGAGGACATAGTGTATTTAGTTTAAATGAGGACATAATGTGTTTAGTTCAAATGTGGACATAATGTGTTTAGTTCAAATGAGGACATAGTGTGTTTAGTTCAAATGAGGACATAGTGTGTTTAGTTCTAATGAGGACGTAGTGTGTTTAGTTCTAATGAGGACATAGTGTGTTTAGTTCGAATGAGGACATAGTGTGTTTAGTTCAAATGATGGCATAGTGTGTTTAGTTCAAATGAGGACATAGTGTGTTTAGTTCAAATGAGGACATAGTGTGTTTAGTTCTAATGAGGACATAGTGTGTTTAGTTCAAATAAGGACATAGTGTGTTTAGTTCAAATGAGAACATAGTGTGTTTAGTTCAAATGAGGACATAGTGTGTTTAGTTCAAATGAGGGCATAGTGTGTTTAGTTCAAATGAGGACATAGTGTGTTTAGTTCTAATGAGGACATAGTGTGTTTAGTTCGAATGAGGACATAGTGTGTTTAGTTCAAATGAGGGCATAGTGTGTTTAGTTCAAATGAGGACATAGTGTGTTTAGTTCAAATAAGGACATAGTGTGTTTAGTTCAAATGAGAACATAGTGTGTTTAGTTCAAATGAGGACATAGTGTGTTTAGTTCAAATGAGGACATAGTGTGTTTAGTTCCAATGAGGACATAATGTGTTTAGTTCAAATGAGGACAAAGTGTGTTTAGTTCTAATGAGGACGTAGTGTGTTTAGTTCTAATGAGGACATAGTGTGTTTAGTTCAAATGAGGACATAATGTGTTTAGTTCAAATGAGGACATAGTGTGTTTAGTTCAAATGAGGACATAATGCGTTTAGTTCAAATGAGGACATAGTGTGTTTAGTTCAAATGAGGACATAGTGTGTTTAGTTCAAATGAGGACATAGTGTGTTTAGTTCAAATGAGAACATAGTGTGTTTAGTTCAAATGAGAACATAGTGTGTTTAGTTCAAATGAGGACATAGTGTATTTAGTTCAAATGAGGACATAATGTGTTTAGTTCAAATGAGGACATAGTGTGTTTAGTTCAAATGAGGACATAGTGTGTGTACATACTGTACTTGAAGACTTCATTGAAGGCACCGAGAACGTCTGTCCAGGCCTTGCGCTCATCGCTGTCCTCACCGACTCCAAGAGCTTGCTCAATGTACTGATGGAATTTCTCCTTCAGTGGCTGAAAATAATGACAGACGTACAACATGTTAGGTCAAACAATATTAGTCACATGTGGATAGATGAGTGAGGAATAGATTCATCGGACACATGCACTATTGTGCACTTAAGAGTTTTTTTTTTAAGTTTTGGAAATAGATATTAACGTTTTTGTCCTTTTTTTGTATAATTTGTACACATTTTTGTTATAAACATTTCATGTTTTTAAGCCTTATTTTACATACACAGATTATTGAATATCAACAATTTAGCCTAAAATTGACAGCTTTTCCCACGATAAACTGTTTGCGACAAATCAAGGTAATCACAAATGTTAACTCACTCCGAAGTATTCCAGGCCAACACTTGGTCTCATGTTCAAGTGAGCATCGACGAGTCTCTCAAAAACAGCGACTAGGCGGCCGGCATTACCAGCATTGTTGACGATTGTCTCCAGACCTCCAACGATGAGAGCGACTTGTTTCTGGAACTCTGCATTGCTTCTGAGGACATCGTCCGGCTGGTTGGCGTTGAATTTGGAGAATTTGTTGCGCATGTTGGGGACATTGTTGAGCATCCTGTGTGATTGAGAGTTCATCAATAAATTTGATTCTGCAAACTGTTTTTACATTTTGCGTTGGGATAAAGTTAATGGCAGATAAAATAACAGTGGCAAAGCGAGGGGAAAAGAGGCCATGAGGTAAAAGGAGAAATCGGGAAGGAAGATAAAGAAAGTAAAAGTCAGATAGAGATATGACGTAAAATTAGTCAGAAGTTGACCAGGTACTCACCACAGAACCAAATTGACGCCAGCAGTTTGTTTACCCCCAGAGGTCAGTCTGGCCCAGGAACTGGTCAGGGCTTGTACGTCTCTGTAAGAATATTGTCACATGTGAGACCATTGTTAAATGTAGTAATAATATTGTTTGAGTGTTGAGATCATAGTTAAATTTAGTAATCATATAGTAATTATATTGTTTGAGTGTTGAGATCATAGTTACATGCAGTAATGAGATATTGTTATAGATTTATCCAGCTAAGTAAAAACTATGACATAAAATACTCAGAAACAAGACATGACTTTGATTACATATAATTAGTTATATATGTTAGGAGAAACAATACAAACATACACATAACTTACTTTTCAGACACAACACTGACAATTTTACCTAAATAAAAAGAAAATAAAAAAGTGAAACTATAACAAAGCACAAAGAATTTCTATGGAAAATTATTGTTCATTGTAGATCGGGGAAACATAGCCTTGGACAAAAAGAAAAAAAAACACAACATTGGAAAAAAAAAGTTTTTACTTACGGTTCTTGAGAACTCTGTTGAAGGCAGCCAACAGGTCAGACCAGCCTTGAGCTTCATCACTGTCAGATGTTACACCCAGAGATTGTTCGATGAACAGGTGGATATTCTTTTGTAGGGGCTGGATACATAGATTTAGAAATAAAAATGTTAAACCCGTTTAAAACACAAGTATAAAAGGAATATTAGATTATTTTTAAAAAATTTCAATAATACTTTACTTTATTTAGACAAGAGTTCTTAATTAAAATCATGTAAAAAAAATATCATAGACAATTTAATACGAATTATTATATTTGATCGATATTAGCTTTTTTTTTTAAAAACAACAACAACAAAAACCATTTCATCATATCTTGATAGTGCAGACATAACATAAGGATAAAACAAACATGACATTTTGATATTACACCCCTCTCATTTTGATAATGTAGTCCATATCATTTGATAATACAGACATGCCATTTTGATAATACAGGCATGACATTTTGATAATATAGACATAACATTTTGATAATAGAGGCATGACATTTTGATAATACAGACATGACATTTTGATAATACAGACATGACATTTTGAAAATAGAGACATAACTTTTTCAATCTCAATTGGTCACATATAAACAACTAATAATGGACTCGACCAGCAAAGTAGAAAACTTACCTTGAAGTAAGTAAGGTCAACACTTGGATCCAACTTCAGATGGAACTCAGCCAGTCTGTCAAAGTTAGCCTGAAGGGCAATGGGATCGTTGACACTGTCTACAAAAGATCCCAGTCCGTTGATGATGACATTGACTTGACTGAGGAACTCAGGATCAGCCTTCAGGACATCATCGGGTTGGTTGGCGTTGAATTTGGTGAATCTGGCACGCATGTTGGGCACATTGTTGAACATCCTGATTTGTTTTTGTAATAGTAATTACATGATTTAATATCAGTTCATCTAAATTTTAAGTGTTGTTATCATAATAATTAAACGAAAGTGGAATATTTAAAAGTTAATGACACGTCTGTCTGTCTGCTAAATTATGCTGTGAGCAAATAAAGTTGCCTAAGTTCTCTGCAAAATATTTTCCTGTGACTCACCAGAGAACCAAATTGATTCCAGCATTTTCAAGACCGTTGGCACCACCTGTCAATCTCTTCCATGAACTGGTCAGAGCTTTCCTGTCACTGTGAAAATGTCATATCATGGATATAATCTAAAGTAGCATTATATGGCTTTGTCAAACTAGCCATTTCTATACCTAATATATCTCGTTTCTTTTCACAATTTAGACTATACTAAATATTATTGAAATATTTTGTGCAAGAGTGTTATGTAACGTAATGGAGCAAACCTGTAAGAAAGACCAATTCTTGCAATTGCCTCTGTTGATAGATTCAAATGAAAAGAATATTAGACTGTTGAACTGTGCAACTTGATAATCGGAAATGCACAGAAAACAAAAAAAAAACACAACACATTCATTGGGAGAGCATTTTTTGTAAAGTCACAAAATGAAATGTTTATCTCTTTGATCCTACATAGGATGGTTCTCATGCCTTCGTTCATCCACACCAGAGCCTAGAGAACAATGACGAGAGAGGCATCACGGTTAACATACACCCCGTACCCACAACTAATGTTTTTTTGGAATGTTCCTCGGGGCAGGACCAAAAAAAAAAACTTCAAAGTTTTGTTATTGTTGAAGTTATATAAGTAAAATTTGAAATGAAATATTTTTGTTTATATTATTTGTAAAAACTTAAAATAAATGCCAGTACTCACGGTCACTAAGAACATTATTGAAGGCAGTGAGTAGATCTGTCCAGGCCTTGGCTTCTTCACTACCAGCCGCTACATTCAGAGCTTTCTCGATGAACACATGGATGTTGTCCTTAAGTGGCTGCAGACAATAACAAACCAGGATATAAACATTGTAACTGTCTGTGCGTGTGTAATGAAAGCTACAGATTTTCACATTGGACATCATACATCTAAAGGACTTTGATTTTTCTTATAATATGATAATTATAAGAAATTAGCATTATTTTTTTTTCAATTCCCTGTTTAGATTTATTGAAGTTTAAAGTTATTTATTTAAAATTAGTAGCTTAAGATTTATGGCACAATGTCCAGTTTAAGATATATCTAATATAATAATAGCGATTTGGGTTCTGCGTTAATTCGAAAGAAAAGAATAAATACAACAGTATTCCAGTTTAAAATTCAATCATGAAAAAATCGATCCTAGCCTACCGATCAAGCCTAAGGGGATATAACTTTATGCAAAGGTTTTGCAGGGTACAGCTAGTATTGTCCAAGCTTTTTTTTTTTTGTGGCTTATAAATTATGTTTAACGAAGACCTTCTCACTATAGTCATGAAGAGGAAACTGGGATGGTACGGACACGTTGCGAGATGTGAAGGTCTTGCAAAGACAATCATGCAAGGTACAACCAACGGAAGAAGGAAAAGAGGAGGACAAAAGAAGAGATGGGAAGACAACATCAAAGAATGGACAGGCCTGTCGTTCGTCGACTCCCAAAAGGCAGCTCAGGACCGGAAAAAATGGCGGGAACTGGTTTTCAGTCAACAACGGTGCCCCAACGACCCCTCCCACGGGTTAAGGGATAAAGAAAGAAAGAAAGAAATTATGTTTTCAGAATTCACTTGACAACTATTGCCAAAGATAATGTTGGTGCTACTGCTGCACAGCATATATTTATTTGTCATTGAACTAGACACATGTACAAACTTACTCCGAAGAATTCATTTCCAATGCTTGGGATTCTGTTCAAGTGTACACTAGCTAGTCTTTCAAGAGCAGCTTGGAGTTTTCCAGGGCTGGCCAAATTGTCGATGAAAGTTTCCAAGCCTCCAACGATTCTATTCACTTGTAGGATGAACTCAGGGTCACGTCTCAGGGCATCATCAGGTTGGTTGGCGTTGAATTTAGTGAATTGTGCACGCATGTTGGGCACATTGTTAAACATCCTGGTTGATGGACAAGATACTATTACACTTTGTTACTTAACAACCATTGTAGACAAACTTTATAAATGTTTCTATTTTTAAAACCCATTCAAGTCCAACATAGTTATAGATTTTCATTTTTCATTTTCAGAAAGCTACTTCACTCACCAGAGAACCAAGTTGACTCCAAGATTCTGTTTGCCTCCGGCTCCAGCTAATAAACTCTTCCAGGTGCTGAGCAGAACTTTCTTGTCACTGATGAAATAAATATATCATCAGAGTTTTAGTCACTAAAATCCATACAAAGGAGTTGATGTTTTTCAAAGATTTATATATTTTAATATGCTTTTACAAAAAAAAAACATATATTTTAAAAATGTTTACTAACATAACATTTACAACATGAAAGATTTTAACTTTTATTTTTGACATTAACTGCCTCGTTACAGCCTTTATTTATTTTCTTTTCATTAAATCTTTCCAGGCAAATAAAAATGAACTATTTTACTGAATTTTTTTTTTATGTGAAGTCTTACAACAGAAGTAAATGCAGCAGGAACCACTACAAAAAAGACCACTAAAAAGAAGCTACCATGAAAGAAGCCAATAGAAAAGAAAGCTACTAAAAAAGAAGACATTTTAAAAAAGGCCAATATTTACTCTTGGGAGACACCAATTTTCTGCCATGAATCTGTTGAGAAAATTAAAGAACTCATTAAAACAGATATCGTTATATAAGTGTTATTTGATCATAATTTATAAGTGTTTATTAGTGCAAAACACTTCAAAAGCCATAAAAGTATATTTGTACAAAATATTACACTTGCTGTACAATTGTTAATTGATTGAATTGATATTTCACATAGATTGTTTTATTTAAAAGGTTTAAACATTTAAATTAATCATACATTTAAAATGTTCAATTTCTTGTATCATTTTCATATTGCAGTTAAGAAATGTCTGAGCTACTTTAGCAATAGGTTACATTTTCTAATTTTAATTAGAAACGCAGAAACTTAAACGTACGTTCCCTGAGGACTTTATTGAATGCAGCGAATAGATCAGTCCAGGCTCTGGATTCATCACTTGATCCACTGACTCCAAGAGCTTTTTCAACGTACAGGTGGATGTATTGTTGTACTGCCTATAGGACAGTTGACAAATAAATGGAAGATATACTAAGTAAACTATACATTCTGTAAATAGAATCGTGATATGATGTAAACAATACATTAGTGTTTCCCAATCTTTCGACCTCTATAAACCCCCTTTCTATTTTTTATAACACTGAACACCCCTAGCATAAATTGTATCTACGATCATGGTTCCCCCTAATTTCACTGTTTTCGCTTTAGCAGTGAATGTTTATCCTATGCCCTCAGCCCAGTGCAGCGCGTTACCCAGCCAAACGCTTTGCTTTCCCCCTCGGGTATGCATACCACACTTTGGGAAATACTGCAATAAATTAATGTAAATTAAAATGAGATATGAAGTAAACAGTACATTACAGTAAATTGTAATGAGATTTAAAAAAAAACATTAAAAAACCAGATTATAAATTAATAAAAAATGTCAGAATGAAGTGAGCTTATACTAGGAAGCCAGATTTTAGTTTAGATGTTAAATTATTTAAATAATAAAGATAAAAATATGTTTAATTTGGGAGACACAAAGCCCAAATTGAATTCATGTATGTATGCACAGACATACCATTTGTAAATACAACCAATCTCTAAATAGGATCACATTTATTTGTAAACGGTATCATTACATATCACTAATTATTTTAACTTCTAGAAAACATCTAGCTATTGTGTCAAAACTCACTTCAAAATATTCCAGACCAACACTTGGCACAAAGTTCAAGTGGGTAACAACCAATCGCTCAATGGCAGCCTGGAGCTTGGCTGGGTCGTTCAAATTGTTAATGAAGGACTCTACACCTCCAGTGATGACGTCAACTTGTTTACGGAACTCTGCGTCAGCCTTCAGGGCGTCATCAGACTGGTGGGCGTTGAACTTGGTGAACCTGTCTCGCATGTTGGGGACGTTGTCGAACAACCTGTTTGATGTACAACAACAGACTATAAAATACTGAATGACTGATCATTATGTATGAAAGTTTTATTAGTTTTAGCAATTTAATCATTTTTTGTTACCAGAGTTGGTATATGAACAGTAATCAAGGGGTTACTGTATTTAGGCCGTGAGTAATTGAAAAGTATACAGTAAATAGTCACTGAATTTAGAACACTCACCAGAGAACCAGATTGGTTCCAGCAGTTTGTCTGTCACCGGCAGCTTGAACCAATTTCTTCCATGAACTGTCAAGAGCTTTTCTGTCACTATAGGGGAAGTAAATTAAAACATTATATTTTAAGTGACAGTTGAAAGATTTCATAGCTGTGGTGGAGATTTGTGTGTGTAGTTATTGTGTGATGTTTTGAGAAGGAGGTTAATTACTTCTAATTAGAATTTTCATCTTGTTAAAATGATTGATATCTGGGCTAAATATATAGAACAATTAATTTCAGTGCTATTCTATCAGATGTCCATTGTGCACTACGTGTTTCACAACAATATAATTAGCTCACCTCTCAGTTAGACCTATCTTCTCTAGTGAATCTGTGGAAGGAAACAATCCAAATTAATACACTAAAACTTAGCTTGATTGTAATCATGTACCTTAATGCTTGAAATAATCCGCACTCATATACAAAAAGCCGTTGTTTAAATTTTCAGGGACCCGAGGCCCAGGTACATTTCGTGGGTACTAAGCTACGGTACGTTTGGTAGTCAGAGGCAAAGGCACATTTGGAAATGTTTTACAACTTTTGTAACTGCTTAATAAATATCACATTAATGGGCCAGGGGGTGGGAGTCTCCTGAGAAATAGGGGCTCTAGGAAACATCCCACTTTTTCTATCCATAATAAAGGCTCTGTATATACATACCACAATACTCAACTGAAAAAGTCTTTAAAAAGCTTTAAGCAATAATGCTGTTAGTATGTTCTGTTCGTTACTGTTTAACATTTATACCTGCTTCAGTGCTGACAGGTACACAGGTAAAACGTTTATTCACACATACTAAAAAGGGAGCAGGTTTATCCACACAAATCAATTCTACGTACGTTCTCTAAGGACTGTGTTGTAAGCAGTGAGTAAGTCTGTCCAAGCCTTGGCTTCATCACTATCAGCACTCACACCGAGAGCTTTCTCAATGTAAGAATGGATGTTTTCTTGAAGTGGCTGAAATCAAATAATTCATTCAGTGGAAGAGTGCTACAGAAAGGAACAAGATATGCCTAGAAAAATTCAAGTCAGGAAATTAGATCCGTGCTCTGTGCATTTTAATCAATGCTTCAAAGTTAATACTTACAACGAAATATTCAAGACCAACACTGGGTGTCAAGTGTAGATGGACATCAACCAGCCTGTCTATGGAGGCCTGGAATTGACCTTCATTGTCCAATCTTGAAATCCATGAGTCCAATCCACCTGCAATACGATCAACCTGGGAAATGAATTCAGGGTCGGCTCTCAGTTTATCGTCAAGTTGGTGGGCGTTGAACTTGGTGAATCTGTCACGCATGTTGGGGACATTGGCCAACATCCTGGTGAGTACAGATGACTAATGAGTCTTTTTCATTAACTTGTGTGTGTGTGTGTGAATATATATATATATATATATATAGATAGATAGATAAAAATATATATATATATATATATACTTATCGATCCTATAGTAAATTCCATACAGATTTACACACCATTAAACCAGTCCACACTTACCAGAGCACCAAGTCGATTCCAGCATTTTGTTTGCCACCTTCGGTCAGCTTAGCCCATGAACTCTTGAGGGCTTTTCTGTCACTGTTTGAGTAATCGAAACATTCATCATCAAATAACAGTTTTTATAAAATAATTGAATACAAATGATTTGTGTTATGTAATGAAGATAACAAATACTACTTATACGTGCTTTGATTCTTACTATGTTGAAATAAATCATTTCATGCATTAATATTATCTTCTAAACATGTCTCGTAAAAATAATAAAAGAAAACTGTAAAACAAACACTTTCTTTATAAAGTAACATCTGTTACATTTTTAATGAATGAAAATAATGTGTTACAATTAGGAAAACAAATCATTATTGAAATTTTTTTGGACAATTTTTGTCCCCGTTTTGTCTGTCTGTCTGTCTATCTGTCTGTCCGTCATCACCCTAGATCTCAACAACCATAAGTCCTAGACCCATAATGTATATATCATTTTGTATTTCTTGGCCTGCCATGTGCGCAGCGAAAGTCCATTTCGCGATCTGACCTCTGAGGGCCGAAAAAGGGGGCGTATTAAGTACCGTTTTTTACTATATGAGCTCTATTAACAAAGGAGCGCCCTATATCTAAGCAAACATAAGTCCTAGACCCATGATGTATATATCATTTTGTAGGTCTTAGCCTGCCAAGTGTACATCATTTCGCGATCTGACCTCTGAGGGCCGAAAAAGGGGGCGTTTTAAGTACCGTTTTTGCTTATATTTTAAATATAAATGATAAAAGCTAATCAAAAGGGCGTAATCAGTATTTATTTTTGTAACAGTTATTCAACATGATTACTTCCGTGTAACACGGAAAAAAATACGGATTTCGTCCGGCGTAACCGTAGCCACTGCGTACACGAAAATGCTCTAAAATGTCCTTTGTCCGAAACGGAAAAGACTTAAATTGCTTGTTTTTATAAAAAGCAGCTCACCTGTCAGACACAAGTTTTAGGATAGTGCCTGTGGAGTTAAATAAACACTTGAATTGATTACGTAAATTTTATAGATATTATAATTCAACAACATGTAGGCGCTATATCATTACACTATGTGCACAATGTAGAATTACTCTGTGCACAATTTAAACTTCCTTTTAAATAGTTTTTTTTAAGTATGTACATACGTTCTTTGACAACATGGTTCAATGCACTGAACAGTCTGGTCCATCCTCTGGCTTCATCACTGCCCTCTCTAACAAACAGAGCTGACTCAATGTAATCATGGATTTGTTCCTCAAGTGGCTAAAAGACACACACACACACACACACACACAATTAAAGTTCAGATAAAATAAATTTAGAGGTATTAGCATGCCCGTACCGTGCGGGGGGGGGGGGCAGGGGGGGCCGTCCCCCCTGCGTTTAGTCTTGCCCCCTCTGCTATTTCTTGCCCCCTGCTGTAAAATTTTCACGCTACGGGGTTGGGTATCAGCTAGATAAAAGTGTATTTGAAGACAAGGAATCATATATTGGGATGTATTTTGATGAAATTATTATTTTTATTACGATTATTTACAGTCAATACCAAATATTTCCAGGTTTTGAGCTCAAAAAGAGAAAAAAGATAACTAAAAAAACTCCCTTGTTACATTTTCGAGCAGAGCAGTAAATACTTACTGAAAAGAAATTCAGGCCGATGGGTGGATCCATGGCCAAGTGAACGTCAGCGAGTCTCTCCATGGCGGCCTGTAGTTTATCAGGCTCGTTCAGATTGTTGACCAGAGATTCCACACCTCCTGTGATGAGTTCAACTTGTTTCTTGAACTCTTCGTTACTCTGTAGTGCGGCGTCAGACTGAGTGGCATCGAACTTAGTGAATCGTGAGCGCATGTTGGGGATGTGATTCAACAACCTGTTTGATTGGTTGATGTAATTAAACATTCTACAACCTGTTTGATTGGTTGATTAAATTAAACAGTCAACCAGAGAGTTTAACTATGTAATGTTATGTTGTGGGATATGTTTCAACAAATTTTTTGATTGGTCGATGTAATTGGTGAAATTAAACAGCTAACCAGAGAGATCCCAGTCACTTATTATGAAACACTTTTTTTGTTTTTCCTTGATTTTTTACCTTTCTTTATCTTAACACGGGGCGTCCCCAATCCCCACAAATGCGTTACGCAAAACGTGAACCGGTCCTAGAGTTAAACTATGACACATTTTGGGGATATGTTACAGTAACTTTGTTGTTCGTTTGTGTAAATATTACAACAGAGACGCTCAGGCAACTTTTATTGTGTCTGTAATACACCTTAATAGTTGTTATGATATATTGTTATTAAATTTGAATGATTAATTCATAAAGTAAATATATTGTAATTAAACAGATGCATGTGCTACAAGATGTTATTATACTGGAAGACAAATTACGGACACATTCATACAGTATATAGAATCTCCCTATACTGACCAGAGGACCAGTTTGACTCCAGCCTTATTCCTGCCACCAGCGCCAGATCGGAGTTTCTTCCAGGAATTGACAACAGCTTCTCTGTCACTGTGAACGTACAAACACACGTATGGCACAACTGAATGTGCAAATAAATAACAACACATTAAGGAACTAAGACTGTGTTTTTGGGGGACCTAGACAAAGGTACTTTGGGGGGGGGGTAATCAATGGTGTATATTAGCGGGCCAGGTGAAAAGCTGTTAAGGCCGCCGCTTTCAAATCCTAGGCCCCTATGTCATTTTAGCCCGGGGCCCAGGATTCGTCTTCGTTGGGGTGGGTCTGAGTGATTACAATGACGGTTTCTCGTGTAATTAGAAAATGTGTAACTATTTTTTGTCGCAAACATTTGTAAACATGCTTTCTGATTACTTTGAATAAGTCTTATAGAAATAGCACATTTTTTTCTAAAATATTAATTTGAATGACAATAAAAGACGACAAGTGCTTCTTTAGCAGTCCCATGATATAAACTTAAGACTATTTGTTATCAGTTAAAATTTATCATTGAGCTATGTAAGGTCCAACTATGTAGGCATTCTGTGCAGGAAAAAAAATTGTAACCCTGCCTTGTAACCACATTTAATTTAATGAACTAAAGAAATGTTTATAAAAAACTGATGCTGATGTCTCGTAATGGGTAGATTCAGACATAAACAAAATAGAAGGAATATTAATATGATCACAACTGACCTGTTTGTTAGACCAAGCTTCTCAATAGCCTCTGTAGACAGATTGGTCAAACAGAAGAATGGGTGGTGAATTCAAACAAAAGATTATTAGAATATTTTCTTTGTTTTTTTAACTTGTAGCAAACAACACTAACTAAATAACACAGCAGTGGCGTAGCGAGGGAGGGCACAGGGCATCATGCCCCTGGCGCTACTCACAAAGGGGCGCCAAAATGGTCCACAAAACATAACATATGGTTTTCAAATGGGGGCAGGCGCTAAGAAGGTATTGTGCTCCGGGCGCGTGTTAAGCTCGCTACGCCACTGTTACACAGGTCATATGTTAAAAATAGTAACAATAATTTAGAGTTAAAATTGATTCTCCAGTAAAGCAGTACATTCTTTACTTTCTTAGTCAAGAAATGTTTCAAAACTTAGAACTATTTATTTAACTGTATGAGAGTGTGTGTCTTCTTGTCTTCTGTGTTCGCCTATACAGCTGTATCAACTGAATCTATTCGATGCTTATTGTTTTAAAATATTAAGTAAACACATACTGTCTCTAATAACTTTGTTCAATGCAGCCACAAGGTCGGTCCAAGCTTTGGATTCATCACTACCAACGGCGACTCCAAGAGCTTTCTCAATGTACAGGTGGATGTACTTTTGTAGGGGCTGGAAAACATTAACAAGCACTTAGTTGACATAACAAACAGTGATATACTAGAATGATACAACATGACTGTCAGGGTATGGATGCGGTGGTCTCTTTTATATATATTTTTTTTCAATTACTTTCTTTAACTGCACAACTTATACAAGTTCATAACACCTCCAGTTTTTAACTCGAAATCACTTTATTTAATAATCATAAGAACTAGTTATTCAATAATGAACATTAACCATTAAATCATGTCTCTACGATAAATACCAGTTGTCCGTTCTTTTAATACAATAAATACTTCTTCCTAGTTCCTCCGTTCCTTCCTTCTTCAAACTTAAAACAAAACAAAAATAACCAAAACAATGTTCTATCTCTTTCCTCGTCAACCGTCTGTGTGTTTTTCTTCCTTTTCTTTCCCCCGTTCAATAACCCGTTCATTAGGTGCGTCACCGTACTACAGGGAATTCCCTCTAACATCTACATTAATACAATAATTAATTGTCTATCTATATAACTATCTAACAATGTGTCTGTCTATTTATCTATGTCTGTCTATGTCCTTACAATGACCATTAAAAACTTTTAGAAATATTTCTGAAAATACATTTAAAAAAATGTTTTATTTATTTTTTTAATCGAATTTTGTTAACGGAATGAGATTTTTATTATTATTTAAAACAATTTTTAAAACTTTGAATATTTCATCAAAGTTCATTGATTAATGTACAAGAAATTTGTTTACAATAAAATCTACAACTACATTACTTTCACTTACTCCGAAGAATTCCAGGCCAATTCTGGGTTGTCTACCTAAATGGTATTCAGCCAAAGTCTCCAGAGCAGCCTGCAGCTGGCCTGGTTTGTTCAGGTTGTTGAGAATGGACTCTAAACCTCTGACGATGTTGTTCACCTGTTTAACAAACTCGGCATCTTTTCTCAAATCCTCTTCAGATTGGCGGGCGTTGAACTTTGTGAACTGCTCACGCATGTTGGGGACATTGTCGAACATCCTGTTAGATCGATTCGCATGGAAAATACTTTATATTTGACTTCATCCAATTTGGAAAAAAGCTAGAGGTTTAAAAGCGATTAAAAATATCCAGTTATAGCTCAACTAATGAAAAAAATATGTATCTTCGTTGACCAACCAGATAACAAGCTTCACTCCAGCTTCTTCCTTGCCACCAGCTATCAGTTGTTGCCAAGTTCTGTCAAGAACTTTCCTGTCACTGTAATTATAGAGGCATGATTATGTCGTAATTGTCTCGATAATCACTTGTGAACAGTACCGACTAATATAACATTAAAATAATTATCGCTCTTTAAATTATCTTAACCAATAATTTCAATCCTTATGTTACGTTAAACTGGGAAAACGTGTATATATATTTTTTTTATAAATAAGACTGAAAAAAAAAACAACTTTTGAACTGGCTTCAAATTTCATGTTTGAATTTAGATAAAGGATTCCCAATATGTTTTTGGTTCACGACCGTATTTTACGAAAAGCGCAGTGACCCACGATCCCAACACATTTAATTGAACTCTGATTCCTTTGAGACCCCTCGCAGAAATGCCTCGTGATAGCAAATTTGCATAAACCAAAAATTGGTAATACATGTAGTTTAAAAAAAAATACATCTCCAATTCAGCTAAATAAAAAAAAAGTACCACTAATTTACAAAACTACCTAAATTCAACTAATTATCTTTATTTTTTTTTTAAAAAGGAAGCAATAATCAGTAAATGTTATTGTCAGTTAAAAATATTTAATGGTGACAAAATTACTTACGTGGCTGTGAGACCAATCTTCTCAATAGTATCTGTGGAGAGATTGAATCTGAATTAAGTGTCGTTTTTACTTCATTCTCTTTATCTTTAGATATTTTTAAAAATATATTTTTGCATCTATACCTAACTATACACCTTTAATTATAATCAATTTTTTTTATATATGCATGTAGTGACACCTTTAACTATAATCACTTTCTACATAAACGCATCTAGTGTAACTAAGTAACATGTTAACATTATATACATTTTGTACTGTATATTGTTTGCTGAAAAATAACATCACTTGTAACGATCGAAATATTTTTATTTAGAAAGAGATGACAGATATCATAATTTATTTAAAAGCTTGATTCAGTTGATACAAAAATTAAATAAACGAGTCCTACTAGTAACATCATTTAGTACAGAGCACCAAATTTAAACTTACGGTCAGCGAGGAAATCGTTGAAAGTATGGAACAGATCACTCCAGGCCCTGGCCTCATCACTGTCAGCACCGACACCCAGAGCTTTCTGGATGTACTGGTTGATATTATTTCCCAAAGGCTAAACAGTCAAATTAAAAAAAAAAATCTGAGCTCAAGACTGAAAGAAACTACGGTAGTTATTGAAAAGTTCTTTGAAGATGTGATAGTAACGGTACTTGAAGATAGTGATAGTAACTGTACTTGAAGATGGTGATAGTACTGTACTTGAAGGGGACCTTTGGTTTATGTGTGTGTGTATGTGGGGGGGTGTCCTAGGAGATTGTCTGGATTATTTATATATAATGTCTGGATTATCTATATATAATGTCTGGATTATCTATATATAATGTCTGGATTATCTATATATAATGTCTGGATTATCTATATATAATGTCTGGATTATTTATATATAATGTCTGGATT
The DNA here is from genome assembly GCA_021962125.1 of Bulinus truncatus. Taxonomy (NCBI): domain Eukaryota; kingdom Metazoa; phylum Mollusca; class Gastropoda; family Planorbidae; genus Bulinus; species Bulinus truncatus. The sequence continues at coordinate 7,611,533 of JAGDYQ010000027.1, read as the reverse complement.
ATCTATATATAATGTCTGGATTATCTATATATAATGTCTGGATTATCTATATATAAGAACGGCTCTTTGCCCTCAATGTTTTCAACCATTTCACAACAAGCTGTGAGGATCAAGTGGTGTGAGAGTAATGGTGAGTAGTCCAGCTAGCTCAACGAAACAATGTGTGTGCGCGCGCTGAACAAGATGTGCGCGCGCTGAGCAAGATGTGCAAGCGCGCAACTTTGAAGAAACGCTGGTGCACAGTATAAGTTGATTTTCTCTTTAAAATATACCAGTTTATCGGAATCCTATTCAGTGGGTGAAATAGGTTTGTCATAGAATATTACTTTGTTCAAATCACATGTTTGCAGGATACATTCTAACCACTAGTGCAATGCCAATGACACTTACCCCAAAGTACTCAAGACCAACACTTGGTGACATATGCAAATGAGCGTCAACAAGGCCTTCGATTTGTCCCTGGAAGGAGTCATCGTCACCAGAGGAGTACACCAAGCGGTCGACTCCACCAACGATACGGTCCACCTGTTTAACAAACTCGGCGTCATTCCTCAGAGCATCGTCCGACTGGTGTGCGTTGAATTTGGAGAATCTGTCACGCATGTTGGGGACATTGTCAAACATCCTGTGTTGGTAGTAGAAATCATCTCTATATACATACATGTGAACTTCTTTATGTTATTCTGGTGTTGCGTTTACATTAGGAATTTAAGCTTTGATACCATACATCTTTTTAGCTGACATGCCTCAAATGTCTCAAAATGCCTTCCGCTTTAAACAACCTTAAACGACTTTTGGAATTAAGTGTTTCACTTTTATTCTATTTTTAACTTTTTTCTATAATTTTTCAATATTCAAGGGAATGAGCGAAGAGGAAAAATATTTGTTAGAAATGTGAGTGACTTTATTTACCTCCCTTGGGTTTTTTTTAAAAACCATTTTTTTAATAATAGATCACGAAGACATCAAATATGGGAGGGGAGATCGGGGAAATGAGGAGTAAGGACAGGTAGAGGTGGGTGGGGGGTGTGTGTACAGGGGAGGAATGGTAAATAAATGAACAAATTTGTCGACCTGATAACGCCGTGGACAAATGATTTTACGATAAGTATTTATTGTCATCGTATTACTAACCTAACAAAGGCTTCTATTTCTTCACAATTAAATGTCATGCCAGTTCTTCGCTGCAAAATGAGGGAATTCGGAAACCTATTCATATTTATGGTTTTTATGTATATAAATTAATTTCTTTTGGCAATTTCTGAACAGTATCTACCGCAAGCAAGCCAACTGCTTATGCATAACTGTAAGATATAGATTTAGGTCTTTATGTCTAAATGGAATCCACGTGGTCTATAATTTTAATAAAGCATTCCCCCCTATAAAGAAAGACTCACCAGAGAACCAGATTAACTCCAGCATTTCTCTTACCACCGGCTTGATGTACGAGTCTTTCCCAGGAACTCTGCAGAGCTCTTCTGTCACTGTAGGAACATTAAAGTATTTCAAATTGAATGAATTACATACATAACTTATCTTTAGAGTTATAACAACACAGATAAATGTCACCTGCATTAAATGATGTTTATAAGATAAATGTCATCTGCATTAAAAGATGTTTAAACTAAGACTTATATTGAGAAACTTATATAAAACATCTCAGTAAAAAGAACTGTTTGGACGAAGGTAAAATTGTATGGACCAATAACTTCAAATGGAACATCTCCTTGGGTTATAGTATGTCCCATGTAAACATTAAGTACAAGTTTATAGTGTAATAAAAGTACTTCATTTGAGAACCACTGTCAGCGTACTTATGTTAAATAATAATTAATTCACTCTTTGAAGTACTTGCACATAGAAATTAATTTACCGTTGACATTTAAAAAAAACTTCAAAAATGTGAAAAATCTGGAGTAGCAAATACCAATAGGGTATTCTTTAATATTTAAAAAGAGAATCTATGACAGTCGTTGTTTGATTTATAATGTCTTTAACACAAAGTAAACCCAACTTTTCTGTTAGATGTAAAATCTCTTTACTTAAACACAAAGTAAACCCGACTTCAGTAAAATATATTTTGGAACTAGTTGGTATCAATAAATATTGATCTAGGTAAATCTCAGTAGGCTAATTCAGCAGGTCATGTAAACATGGAATTATAAACAAACAAGAAGGAAAAAACAACAAACATTACGTGGTGGATACTGCCGTGAGGAAAGTACCTGTGAATAGAGACAACAAAATACTGTATGTAGCTATGATGTAAACATTGGTATCGTTCATTTCACTTGTGAAACATACATGTATGGCTATCGTTCATTTCACTAGTGAAACATACATGTATGGCTATCGTTCATTTCACTAGTAAAACATACATGTATGGCTATCGTTCTAAATTAGTTGGCATTATATGAATTTGATAACTGATAATCAACACAGTATTATTGATATTATAAGTATTTGCAGAGATTTTATGTTATTTTAATTTAATTTGGTAGCTCTAATGAGTTGAGTTTATAGAAATCAAGTGATTAGAAAAAAGGATCAATTAGTTTGAGAAATATTTGGAATGATTCATTTTAAAAAATGTATTGCATAAATTTCACATTCAATAAAGCTTGATTAGACTTCGACTTACGGTCTTTCAATACATGATTGAAGGCGGTTAGGAGACTAGTCCAACCTTTGACCTCTACACTGTCAGCACTCACGTCCAGAGCTTTCTGAATGTAGTCATCAATGAATCTAGCGAGGGGCTGGAGATAAAAGAAGACCGAAACTGACATAAATATAGATTTTTGATCAGTGAAAGAACGTACATAAATATAGATTGTTGAGTAGTGAAGAACAAACATAAATATTCATTGATTTGTAGTGAAAGAACAGATATAAATATAGATTGTTGAGTAGTGAAGAGCTAACATAGATATAAATTGTTGAGTAGTGAAAGAACTGATATAAATATAGATTGTTGAGTAGTGAAGAGCTAACATAGATATAAATTGTTGAGTAATGAAAGAACTGATATAAATATAAGATTATTGAGTAGTGAAGAGCTAACATATATATAAATTGTTGAGTAGTGAAAGAACTGATATAAATAATAATTGTTGAGTAGTGAAAGAACTGACATAAATATAGATTGTTGAATAGTAAAAGAACTGACATAAATATAGATTGTTGAGTAGTGAAAGAACTGACATAAATATATATTCTTCAGTAGTGAAAGAACTCGTAGGTAAACAAAAGACATATCTTTACAGCAGTGTAACTATGGAAAAATACGTAATAAATGATCTAATCTAATACATAATCGTATTGCGTAGTAGACCGTGCGGAAGATCCACCGTGTATACCTTTCGCTTGCTCTGCTAAAAATAGTCTTAGGAATTCCAAAATGTTTGTCGCCCTCAGGCTAATGGGGGACAACTACGTAACTACAAGCGGCGGAGGGGGATGAGAGGTAGAGTGTTTTATTTATGTGGGAAAGGGGAGGTATTAGTTAACTCGTTGCTCGGCTAAAAATAGTCTGGGGAATTCCAAAACTGGAAATCTAAACACAACAGTTTCAGCAGGCTTCAGCAGGCTTTTCAACTAGTGTGTACATATTTGTGTAATAAATAATGTGTTCATATTTGTACAAGCTGATTCAAATAGTGTGTACATATTTGTGTAATAAATAATGTGTTCATATATGTGCAAGCTGATTGTCAATATCACACTATATTTGGATGTATGGTGCCACTAAAAGGATAACCATGTTTATCTTTTAATCTTATGAGTAATAATTAATTGGGGGGGGGGGATTCATCGTCATCACAGTCAAGGCTGCGACGGCCATGAAAGCTTAACTGAGTCATTGGGGTTCGAACCAGAAACCTGTGCGAAGTCGAGAGGTTTCAGAAATAAAGCGCCAACGAGTTATTCAATTAAGACTATAGTACTAGTCTTCCAATTAAGACTATAGTACTAGTCTTCCAATTAAGAATATAGTACTAGTCATCCAATTAAGACTATAGTACTAGTCATCCAATTAACACTATGTGTAAAGTCCCTGTAAGGATGAGATGAAATCCCTTAGATCCTATAAACCACTAATGGGACGGTTTTATGGTGCCCTTCTTTCATCCCCACCATAGCCGATAGTGCAATGGCCATGGAGATATATCGGGAACTTGGTCCTCACCGGAGATCGAACCAGGTACCTTCAGATCGACAGTCGAGCGCGTTACCGCACGACCATCCGTCCCCTTAATTAACACTATAGTACTAGTCATCCAATTAAGACTATGTGTGTAAAGTCCCTGTAAGGATGAGATGAAATCCCTTAGATCCTATAAACCACTAATGGGACGGTTTTATGGTGCCCTTCTTTCATCCCCACCATAGCCGATAGTGCAATGGCCATGGAGGCACCACGGGAGATATATCGGGAACTTGAACCAAGACCTGAAAAATTTCCTTGGTCCTCACCGGAGATCGAACCAGGTACCTTCAGGTCGACAGTCGAGCGCGTTACCGCACGACCATCCGTCATTCAATTAAGACTATAGTACTAGTCATCCAATTAAGACTATAGTACTAGTCATCCAATTAAGACTATAGTACTAGTCATCCAATTAAGACTATAGTACTAGTCATCCAATTAAGACTATAGTACTAGTCATCCAATTAAGACTATAGTACTAGTCATCCAATTAAGACTACAGTACTAGTCATCCAATTAAGACTACAGTACTAGCCATCCAATTAAGAATACAGTACTAGTCATCCAATTAAGACTATAGTACTAGTCATCCAATTAAGACTGCATTACTAGTCATCCAATTAAGACTATAGTACTAGTCATCCAATTAAGACTATAGTACTAGTCATCCAATTAACACTATAGTACTAGACTAGTCATTCAATTAAGACTAGTACTAGTCATCCAATTAAGACTATAGTACTAGTCATCCAATTAAGACTATAGTACTAGTCATCCAATTAACACTATAGTACTAGTCATCCAATTAAGACTATAGTACTAGTCATCCAATTAAGACTATAGTACTAGTCATCCAATTAAGACTGCAGTACTAGTCATCCAATTCAGACTATAGTACTAGTGCTATTTCTATGTAAAAAAAAATGCTTAAATTAGTAATATTTCTTTTGTGAAAATTCAAGTGGTTGTCAGTTTCAAAGTCACTCCATTCAACTAATCAATAGTCAGTTTATTTAATAGCTTCACTCTGTATATGTTTTACTATTTAATACAACTGCTAAAACTTACATCGAAATATTCCAGTCCTACTCTTGGTCTCAGTCTCAAGTGAGCGTCAGCCAGACTGTTCAGCGCAGCCTTGAATTGAATGGGATTGTTCAGATTTGTGATCAGTTTTTGTAAACCACTGACGATACGATCCACCTGATTGATGAACTCTTGATCTTTTCTCAATACATCGTCGGGTAGGCGAGCATTGAACTTTGAGAACCTTTCACGCATGTTGGGGACGGTGCGCAGCATCCTGATTGTTTCCAAGAAGATATAATTGCTCATTGCTCACGTTTAAATGGTTGATAACCTAGTTCTCTATTCATTTTATTATTACTATTAACTAAAATTTTACATCAACTTATGATTTTACACGTAGTTTAAGTTAAGAAAAAAATCCATAAATGTTTCAATATTTATAGACACAAACAAAATAGTTCAAAATAAATGTGAGTAACTCAATGCTCACCAAAGAACGAGGTCGATTCCAGCATTTCTCGCGCCACCTGCACTGGCTGTAAGTGTCTTCCAGGATCTGACGACAGCATCTCTGTCGCTGTGGTCAATAATGAACAGTGTCAACTCCAACATTCATAGGGGAAAGTTTACACTGACCTGGGCAATTGTTTATCGTATCTATTTGCGTCTGACTATTTACAGCATCAACTACTTAGTTTTATTACTTTTCTAATAAAATGTATTTAAAATAATCAAGTCTTAACAGTGTAGCTAAACAAATTGATCTTAGGATTATGTTTGCCTCCCAAAGAATTAAAAAAAAAAAAACCCACATCTGCTCTACTTATGAGGTAAAACCTAAATTTGAATTCAAAACTTGAATGGTCATTCTATATAGTTATAAGGATGAAGTTAACGAAACTAATGTTGTGGTGAAAGGACTAAACATAAACTTACTTGTCTGAGAGACCCAAGTCATGGATAGCATCTGTGGATACATGAAATAAAGCACATAGTGTTAACACGTGAACGGTTTATTTTACCTTCCTACTACGGCATCAATCACTAAGTTTGTTTAGTAATTAGATATAAATTGATATATTTAGATATAGGCTAGTAATTAATCTTTAGATAGATACTGTAAGTTTTCTGTCTTACTTCTTTGTATTTTATTTTGACAGATTGCAGAATTTCTTAATATTTTATGTTAATAAATCTGAATTTCTTTTGAAGCTTTTTGTTTGAAATCTTCTAATCTTATTGATTCTATTTTAATCTAACACCTGCTTTCTTTAATGATTGGGAAATAACCCAAGGATTAGTTTAATTTAGCTATAGTCTGTTAGTGAAAACAAAATGTTTAAATAGTGTATCAACTGATCAGATTTTTCTTTACTTGCTCTGAAATTGTTGGCAGTTTAGTGGTTAACTAGAAAAGTGAAAATGTAAGTTAAGACTTAAGGCAAACAACAATGTGTAGAATACTTACGGTCCTTGATGACTTTGTTCAAGGCGCCCAAGAGATGTGTCCAGGCATTGGCTTCGTCACTGTCAGCGCTGACACCAAGAGCTTTCTCGATGTATTGATTGATGACTTTCTGGAGTGGCTGTTGATGTAATAAACAAACAAATGATATTCATGTCAAATATTTCTGTTCCCATAGGTTAACACCACCCATGATCAATGTTTAAAAAAAAAAAAACATTTGACATAATAAATCCTAACACTTCTAATCAAATTTAAATTTTATTAATCATATTTTTCATACCACATCTATACAGTTTTACTATATTTAGAATTTCAATCATTTGATTAAAAAATAAAATAAAACCCAAGCTAAGTAGAATACAAAACTTACTCCGAAATAATCGTAACCGACGACTGGTCTCTTGTTCAGATGGGCGTCAGCCAAATCTTCCAGAGCCTCCAAGAGTTGGGCGGGGTCATCCGCATTGGTGATGAGTCGATCAAACCCACCAACAATGACATCAACTTGTTTCAGGAACTCTGGGTCATTCTTCAGAGCTTCATCAGATTGTTTAGCGTCAAACTTGGTGAATCTTTCACGCATTCTGGGTACATTCTCAAACAACCTGTTAGAGTTAGGATACAAGTTCAGTATTTACGTTAGATTACAACGGACAAATTTGGTTTAAATATCGTTATTCAAACACGCACACACATACACACATACACACACATACACATATTCGCCTATGTCATCCTGTGGGGAATCTGGCTCACAGTTAATATTAAAAGTATTTCATCTATCTACAGTATTTAAAGCGTTATTATATTAATCTACAAGTTTTTAAAGTATTATATCGTTCTATATTATTAACAGTAGATGATTCCTGTTAGACTCACCACAGAACAAGCTTGATTCCGGCATTCCTTTTACCGTCAGCGCCAGCGGTCAGTCTGCTCCATGAGCTGGTCAGTGCGACCTTGTCTCTGTGAAATATTGAGCAACATAAGTGAGACGTTAGGTCAAACTGATGTGAAAAATTAAAAAAAAAAAATTTCTGAGTAAGTTATAATTGGACTTATTGTTGCGAAACATTTTATTAAAACAAAAATATGATAGTTTGCCTCATAGTCTGTCGCATAATCTGTCTCAGTCTACCTCAAGTTCTGTCTCATAGTCTGCCTCATAGTATGTCTCATAGTCTGTCTTATAGTCTGCCTCATAGTCTGCCTCATAGTCTGTCTCATAGTCTGCCTCATAGTCTGTCGCATAGTCTGTCTCATAGTCTGCCTCATAGTCTGCCGCATAGTTTGTCTGATTGTTTGCCTCATAGTCTGCCTCATAGTCTGTCTCATAGTCTGTCTCATAGTCTGTCTCATAGTCTGCCTCATAGTCTGCCTCATAGTCTGTCTCATAGTCTGCCTCATAGTAGGCCTCATAGTCTATCTGATTGTTTGCCTCATAATCTGCCTCATAGTCTGTCACTTAGTCTGCCTCATAGTCTGCCTCATAGTCTGCCTCATAGTATGCCTCATAGTCTGTCTGATTGTTTGCCTCATAGTCTGCCTCATAGTCTGTCACTTAGTCTGCCTCATAGTCTGTCGCATAGTCTGTCTCATAGTCTGCCTCATAGTCTGTCACATAGTCTGCCTCATAGTCTGTCACATAGTCTGTCTCATAGTCTGCCTCATAGTATGCCTCATAGTCTGTCTGATTGTTTGCCTCATAGTCTGCCTCATAGTCTGCCTCATAGTCTGCCTCATAGTATGCCTCATAGTCTGTCGCATAGTCTGTTGCATAGTCTGTCTCATAGTATGTCTCATAGTCTGTCTGATTGTTTGCCTCATAGTCTGCCTCATAGTCTGTCTCATAGTCTGTCTCATAGTCTGTCTCATAGTCTGTCTCATAGTCTGTCTCATAGTCTGCCTCATAGTCTGTCTCATAGTCTGCCTCATAGTATGCCTCATAGTCTGTCTGATTGTTTGCCTCATAATCTGCCTCATAGTATGTCACTTAGTCTGCCTCATAGTCTGCCTCATAGTCTGTCACATAGTCTGTCTCATAGTCTGCCTCATAGTCTGTCTGATTGTTTGCCTCATAGTCTGCCTCATAGTCTGTCACTTAGTCTGCCTCATAGTCTGCCTCATAGTATGCCTCATAGTATGCCTCATAGTCTGTCGCATAGTCTGTCTCATAGTCTGCCTCATAGTCTGTCACATAGTATGTCTCATAGTCTGCCTCATAGTCTGTCACATAGTCTGTCTCATAGTCTGCCTATCCATTTAAACGACTCTGCTTTGCCAATTTAAAAAAAATATATATCCCTGTTGTGTTAATTAATTAAATATTTTAACCAAAAAGAAAAAGTAAAACATTAATTGAAATAAGTGAATAATTAAGAGACTTACGTTTCAGACAGACCGATTTCATAAACAAGATCTGAGGAGAAATAGATATGTTAAGTTTGCAGACACCAATAGAATAGAATAGTTTTTGCACACTGACCTTATAGTTTCTAATGGGCTGTCCCATTGTATTGTATTACAGGAAGGGCAATTTCAAATGTAGATCATGCTTGAAAAACATCAAATAATTAATTATTCGGTGTTTAATAATACTTTCTTTAAAAGACATCGCAACTCAGTTATTGTAAAGTAAATGAATTATCTTTCTTGAAATGACCCAATTCCCATTCAAAGGTCGTGTTATTGTACTCAGCGTGTCTTTCAAAATTTGCCAGTCACTGGCCTATGATAAAGATAAATCAGTTGTAAATGGTGAATAGCTATTTGGCTTATTAGAGCATTTTCGAGAAAAAATGCTCTATTGTCCCCTGTCTGTCTGTCATCTCCCTAGATCTCAGCAACCATAAGTCCTAGACCCATGATGTATATACCATTTTGCAGGTCTTGGCCTGCCATGTGTGCATTAAAAGTCTATTTCGCGATCTGACATCTGAGGGTCGAATACCAGGGCTTCTTAGGGTACCGTTTTTTTTTTACTGTATAAGCTATATTAACAAAAGGGTTTAACTCATTATTTATTTTTGTAACAGTTTTTCAACATGACTTACTCCCTCTACTTTTGCATTATTATAAACATTTCCAAAATTTACACATATTTACTGAAAGATAGCATAAGTACTGATACATACCACAAAAATGCGCTAACACGTCCTGTGTCCAGAATGGAACAGGCTTATATTGCTTGTTTTTTTTTTATTGATGATTTTTTATTTACTAAACCATATCTTGAACAGATATTTTACAAATTGACTTTACACTATTTGTATTTTTAAATCAACTCTGTATAGAGATGTGTTTCTATAATTAAAACAAAAAGTGCAGACGTACAGCTATTCTGGGTCTCGGTGAAGGCCGTCAGAAGATCTTGCCAGGCCTTGGCCTCAGCACTGTCAGCTGCCACACCCAGGGCTGATTCAATGTAAGAGTGGATGTTGTCCCTCAGTGGCTGGAGATTTAATATATAACAATAAATAGAAATGAACAAGGTCATTAAATATATAACGATAAATAGAAATGAACAAGGTCATTAAATATATAACGATAAATAGAAATGAACAAGGTCATTAAATATATAACGATAAATAGAAATGAACAAGTTGATTGAAGTAAAATATATATATTTTTTTTTATTTGAAAGTAACGCCGTACAGTTTAAAATGGTTGAAAGTTAATTGTGGCACAAATGAATCAAAATTTTAAAAAAGAACGATCAGTAGATCAAAAGGAACAAAGGATTTAAGAAGGATAATCCATAAAATGTTTAGTCAAAGAGCAGCTAATGTTGTAATTAATGCAAACAATATTTAATTAAATATTTAATTATTCAATATCTCTTTTTTTTTAAAATATTTTTCCTTTTCGAAATAATTAAGTGAAATGTATGAGATTATTGAAATTTGAAGGAGTTTTAGTTAATTATTCAATTCTGCGCATTGATGAGTAACAAATGTGTTAAAGTGTATGATTTCTTTTTCATGAGAGTTAAATAAGTAGAAATTATCTGTAGACATTTACCCCAAAGTACTGAAGACCAACGCTTGGTTTCATATGCAAATGGACTGAGACCAGTCTCTCAAATGCGGCTTGCAACTGACCGGGATTGGCCAGATTGCCGATGAGGGAATCCAGACCTCCAACAATGACGTTGACTTGTCTGAGGTACTCAGGATCAGCCTTCAGGGCGTCATCAGACTGGTGGGCGTTGAATCTGGTGAATCTGTCTCGCATGTTGGGGACATTGTTCAACATCCTGTGTTATGTTGAGTTATAATTGAATTAAAGTATAGGTGGTTGGGGATTTAAAATATATATATATATATATATATATATATATATATATATATATATATATATATATATATATATATTTCTAAATGCATTACTGTTCAAATCTTAGTTCTTCTTCAATAAAAGCGGAAATTCTATAATTTAATATTGTTATTATATAAAGAAATATTTTTTTTCCATATTCAGCACTGTCACATTTTGTTCTGGAGATGGAGAGTGATTACATTCCCGATTCAAATAAGTAAAACAACGTTCGATTTTTTTTTTAAAAAAAGCTAAAAGTTCTATTTAATCACAAAATATTGAAACATAATCCACTTTAAAAAAAAAAACAAAAAAAAACTGTCATCAAAACTTAAATGTCTAATTTTCTTTTTTTCCTCTCTCTGTAACCTCCACGTCGATGACCACATTACCACGATTTGTTGACCACCCGTTGACCTGTCTTTAGTTTAAACCTTACCATACACCCCACCGCCATAAACCGGCCAGTCTGGCCAAAAAAAAAAGTATTATAAACCGTTAAAAGTTAAACAAATATTAAATGTAAAGGAACATATTTGTTGCACTTTTCAGTACTGTAAAAACTAGAATCAGTGTGTTGTAGACATTAATTGTCTTTAGGTACTTAAGGAATCATCTTAAGTCTCACCAGAGCACCAGATTGATGCCAGCACTCTGCTTGCCACCGGCAGTCAGTGTATTCCAGGAACTGACAAGAGCTTTCCTGTCACTAAAGAAATGTTGACATGGGTGAGAAAGATATAACATTTACATCGTGGAAAATTTTTTTTTGTTGTTCATAAGTCAAGTTGGTAAAGTGTGTTGTTCACAATTCAAGTTGGTATATTGTGTTGTTCGCAAGTCAAGTTGGTAAAGTGTGTTTTTCACAATTCAAGTTGGTATATTGTGTTGTTCGCAAGTCAAGTTGGTATATTGTGTTGTTCGCAAGTCAAGTTGGTATATTGTGTTGTTCGCAAGTCAAGTTGGTATATTGTGTTGTTCACAAGTCAAGTTGGTATATTGTGTAGTTCACAATTCAAGTTGGTATATTGTGTTGTTCGCAAGTCAAGTTGGTATATTGTGTTGTTCGCAAATCAAGTTGGTATATTGTGTTGTTCACAAGTCAAGTTGGTATATTGTGTTGTTCGCAAGTCAAGTTGGTAAAGTGTGTTGTTCACAATTCAAGTTGGTATATTGTGTTGTTCGCAAGTCAAGTTGGTATATTGTGTTGTTCGCAAGTCAAGTTGGTATATTGTGTTGTTCGCAAGTCAAGTTGGTATATTGTGTTGTTCGCAAGTCAAGTTGGTATATTGTGTTGTTCGCAAGTCAAGTTGGTAAAGTGTGTTGTTCACAATTCAAGTTGGTATATTGTGTTGTTCATAAGTCAAGTTGGTAAAGTGGGTTGTTCACAATTCAAGTTGGTATATTGTGTTGTTCATAAGTCAAGTTGGTAAAGTGTGTTGTTCACAATTCAAGTTGGTATATTGTGTTGTTCATAAGTCAAGTTGGTAAAGTGTGTTGTTCACAATTCAAGTTGGTTTATTGTGTTGTTCATAAGTCAAGATGGTAAAGTGTGTTGTTCACATGTCAAGTTGGTATATTGTGTTGTTCGCAAGTCAAGTTGGTATATTGTGTTGTTCGCAAGTCAAGTTAGTAAAGTGTGTTGTTCGCAAGTCAAGTTGGTATATTGTGTTGTTCGCAAGTCAAGTTGGTATATTGTGTTGTTCGCAAGTCAAGTTGGTATATTGTGTTGTTCGCAAGTCAAGTTGGTATATTGTGTTGTTCGCAAGTCAAGTTGGTATATTGTGTTGTTCACATGCCAAGTTGGTATATTGTGTTGTTCGCAAGTCAAGTTGGTATATTGTGTTGTTCGCAAGTCAAGTTGGTATATTGTGTTGTTCGCAAGTCAAGTCGGTATATTGTGTTGTTCGCAAGTCAAGTTGGTATATTGTGTTGTTCGCAAGTCAAGTTGGTATATTGTGTTGTTCGCAAGTCAAGTTGGTATATTGTGTTGTTCGCAAGTCAAGTTGGTATATTGTGTTGTTCACATGTCAAGTTGGTATATTGTGTTGTTCGCAAGTCAAGTTGGTATATTGTATTGTTCGCATAGTAAAGTTGGTATATTGTGTTGTTCGCAAGTCAAGTTGGTATATTGTGTTGTTCGCAAGTCAAGTTGGTATATTGTGTTGTTCGCAAGTCAAGTTGGTATTTTTCAGCGTATTGAACGCTTTATGTTGTTATTCATGCAAAGTAATTTCTTAAAACAACAACAACAACAATGAATTCGATTTACAACTCATAACAGTTTCATCTTACAACTCTTTAAGTATATACTAGGCAGAGAAATTAACACAAATGTCCACAATAACAACGTTATTTTACAAATTATAAACTCGAGCAGTTATATGTAACTATAATGATATAAAATAAAGTAAACGTTATTTATAAGACAGACGTGTAAACATTACATACATGCATAGCATAGACGATTAACTTATGTATACAAAATACACATTTAGTAAACATTACATACATGTATAGCATAGACGATTACACTTTAGTACACAAAATACATATGATAGGAAGTACACTTACTCATCTGAAACAAGTCTGTCGATAGTATCTGTGAAAATAAAATTAGTACGTTAACCATTATGTATTTAGTTCAAATGTAGCTATATAGTAATACGTTACGTCTATCTAAAGAACGTATTTGATCTTTGAACTTTTCTAAACGGATCAACAACATGCACGCGATCAATGAAATAATTACAAGTAATAAAACATCTAATATTAGTACCTCGCCCTATATATCTCAGTATTAACTTATAGTTTTTTACTCTCATCTTGAGAATTAACACATCTTCATTTGTGCCTATTCAATCATATAAATTATCAAGTTTTTTAAAGTATAGTTTGTTCAATATGGTTCATCGTTACACACACACACACACACACACACACACACATATATATATATATATACGTATATATATTATAATATTTTGTTTTTGTATCTTTTACCGCACACTATAATATTTTTTTTTATTTAACCGTTTAATACGATCTGTTGTTTGTTTCCTTTCAACTGTTTACCTTTCAACTGTTTACCTTTCAAGTGTGTATTGTATTAGTTGAAATGTTATACATCGTAATGTTGACTGTTTTTAATTTGGATAATTTGGATAGTTTATTGTGATGTGTATACTGTGTTTACTTTGTCCCTGAAAGGATGAAATGTTTATCTCTTAGATCCTATAAACTACTAACGGGACGGTTTTATGATGTCCTTCTTTCATCCCAATCATAGCCCATTTTGGTCATGGAGGCACCACGGGAGACATAGATAGGTGACTGGACACTCTAGGAGTTGAACCCGTAACCCACAGATTCGGCTCGCTACCAAAGCAACACCCAATGTGTATACTTTATCTAATCTCAGTTTCGCTACTCACCGGTCAGATTTGTGTTCAGCTGGACAAGTCTGGCTTTACGCTGAGAATCTTCTTGGCAGTTCTCAAATTGTGCCTCCAGGCTCGATACCTGGTCTTGAACAGCACGGATCTTTTTCAAATAGTCATCGGGTGCCCTCTGTCGGAACTTCAGCTGTGTCCTGCACTCCACCTCCTCGCTGTTGTCGTCTAGTTTCCTGGCAGCGCAGGCGTGTCGCCCGTATTGGTCATCCCCAGATCTTCTCCATTCAGACAAGACGTACGGGCTCAAAATGTCGTCATCACCTCTTGCCAACCCAATACAGCCTGGTATACATCGACATTGAAAAAAGAAAATCGCGTTTTTAAAGAGGTAAGCGAAATAAAATAATTTGCAAAAATAATACTGTCTATATCTTGAGCGATTTGGGGTGGGGTGTGGGAATTTTTTTTCTAGTATCTAGCTAATCAATATAAACAAAATATATGTTTAGTGATTATGTCTTTTTTGGTGATTTGTTTAAGAAGGGGGTTGGGGCGCTTTGGACATGTGAAATACATTTTTCAAAACCCTGGTCTACACAGTGCCACAGAAAGATAGACAGAGAGGGAGGGGGGAGAGAAAGGGAGAGAGAGACATAGGGAGTGAGAGGGGGGGAGAAAGGGAGAAAGACATAGGGAGTGAGAGAGAGAGACAGAGAGGGGAGGGAGAGAAAGGAAGAGAGACATAGGGATAGAGAGAGGGGGAGGGAGAGAGAGACACAGGGAGTGAGAGAGAGACAGATAGAGGAGGGAGAGAAAGTGAGAGGAGGGACAGAAAGGGAGAGAGACATAGAGAGAGAGATAGAGAGAGAGTTGCGCCTGCATACAGGTAATCTCATGATTTCTTTATTTTTTAAAGAAGCCCTCCCCTCATTAAAATAATGTACGCAAAGACCTTCTAGTTCCTAACGACTTCACTTCTTAAAAAATACTTGTTGAAGTATTGCTGAGAAAACCAAAGTAGAGAATTAAACCAAAACCATCCCATGACTGCTTGTATCTGTCTAGCAGAAACAGAACAGGGTTTCCACCAGTAAGCCCACCTCACCCTGATAACAAGCCGACCCGCTCCTTTTCTGCCAAAGGCCAATGGATTTTTTAAGGGAATGTCATGAACAGCGTCGGGGTCCAAAAGCTCAGGATCACAGATAAATGCTCATGCAGACAACCCCACTCCTCTTTCTGAACAAAGTCTTCTTCCCTTCTCCCTCCCTTCCTCACGCAATAACATTAGCAAATGGTTTAGAAATGACATAAAATTGTTTTATTTAAAACAGCTACATTTGTCATTAAAGCTAGATTAGACGTATCGCAATATATCGCTTTTTGTTTAATCCTGCCAAGGAACTAATAATCCTAATATATCTGCCAAATGAATTATTGCTCATAAATTATAAGTATCTACTTATGTTATTGTTATTAAAGTTGTTTACTTACAAATACTTAGCAGTATGATCGCTGCTGGTGTAATGAACATTTTCAGAACTTTCTCCCCTGTAACCATAGCAACAAGTACAATTAATTGTTCATCCAAAAGATAGAGATTAGATTTTTAAAAAAATCAGATTCAGTACTACTAATTAGGTCAATGAAATAAAGTTAATTTCATTTGTTAAATTGCTTAGAAAAGCGCATAAATATTAAAAGAACATAATTAAATATAATAAAATAGTATTTTTTGGAGGAATAGATGAATATGAATAAACAAAGATTTTGTAAAATGTTTGGACATTTTAAACAAACGATATTTAAAAACAAACAGACCAAAATAGAATGAAACAATTCGACATAAATTCTGTCATCTTTAAAAACAGAAACATTTAGACTTGAAAAAGTTCTGCGAATAAACATAGCCAGTGGTGGAAACAATTTAGTTTGATATGGTCGCAAGATGAAATACACAGATAGGATCAAACGTATCTATCTTAACTTACACCCACCTTAAACAGAGACAAAATAGATTATAGCAATGTCAATTATTTAGCTTCAACAAAAACAGCAATTATAATAAAACAATTATACTGACATTTTAGTTTTATTATAATTTGACTGTTGAAATTTTCATGCACACGGACTAATTTATTGAAGCTCTCGGTGGACAACAACTGGACCACAGTATCCTACAAAAATCCATTACCTGACTAAGGTGTATTCCCCTGAGCTACGAGGAGTCGATCTGAGGTGTTCTGTCCAAGTCAAGTGACTTATATTGAGCACCAAGTCATGCCAGGGTTGGACGGCGTGACATCACGTATGTCCTCTCACATAACACTATGCACTTTTGCTGCAGCAACAAAACAATAAAGTAGGAGATAAGAATTCTGCACATTTGGCACAAGAATACATGTATGGTAATGACTGTGTGTGTGTTGGGGGGGGGGTGATGGCCTTGAAATATTCAATACTAATGGAAAACAACAATTGATAACATTTAGCAAAAAAAAAATATTACGTATGGCACAAAAAAAGCAGCAAAATGATTTTAATGATCATACTTAGTTTTAAAATTAAAGATGTCAGTGATCACATGTGAAAAAAAAACATATCAATGTGAATACCCATGTCAATGTCAATACCCATGTCAATGTCAATAAACATGTCAATGTCAATACCCATGTCAATGTCAATAAACATATTAATGTCAATACCCATGTCAATGTCAATACCCATGTCAATGTCAATAAACATATCAATGTGAATACCCATGTCAATGTCAATAAACATATCAATGTCAATACCCATGTCAATGTCAATAAACATTTCAATGTCAATACCCATGTCAATGTGAATACCCATGTCAATGTCAATAAACATATCAATGTCAATACCCATGTCAATGTCAATAAACATATCAATGTCAATACCCATGTCAATGTGAATACCCATGTCAATGTCAATAAACATATCAATGTGAATACCCATGTCAATGTCAATACCCATGTCAATGTCAATAAACATATCAATGTGAATACCCATGTCAATGTCAATAAACATGTCAATGTCAATAAACATATCAATGTCAATGCCCATGTCAATGTCAATAAACATATCAATGTGAATACCCATGTCAATGTCAATAAACATATCAATGTGAATACCCATGTCAATGTCAATACCCATGTCAAAGTCAATCCTCACATGGGTTCATGTGTATTTACATTGGCTGGACAAAAATTGAAACATTTTTTATGCTGCTAATCCATTAAAAGATAAAAAAAACTCCCCAGAAAATAAACGTGAATTCAAAAATTATGATTAATAAAAATATATTATTAGCAGGGCTCGATTTACCGCCGGGGATGCCGGGGATATCCCCGGCACCGAGAACTGTCATCCTCGGCTCTGCTTTAGCTAATATATTTCAGCCTGGGATGAAATCATAGCCATTTAACCCCGGCTCTGCAGAATTTTTTTTTCATCCCTGGCACTGGTTTTTTCTTAAATCGAGTACTGATTATTAGGCCTAATTATGTTTTTGGTAATATTTTTTTTATTATACCAAAAGTCTTCATTTATAAAACGGAAATCCTAAAAAAAATTATCGACGATTTATTGTCAAATATTTTCTAAAACCTCATCGGCGAAGCTGTGAAA
Organism: Bulinus truncatus; assembly: GCA_021962125.1. Lineage (NCBI taxonomy): Eukaryota > Metazoa > Mollusca > Gastropoda > Planorbidae > Bulinus > Bulinus truncatus. The sequence continues at coordinate 7,593,463 of JAGDYQ010000027.1, read as the reverse complement.
ACTATTATATTTTACAACTTTTTTCTTAACTTCATTTCTTGTCTGTTTGATTGTGTTGTGTTTGTCTGCGGAATTTCGCAATCCAATTTTAGACCACTTTCCGATAAGCTATAGCTCTGATACTTTCAATATACAGTGGGTATTCGGTTAACGAACTTAATCCGTTCCACAATTATGTTCGCTATCCGAATTGTTCGTTAACCGATCATCAATTTACCATACATGTTAATGGGAATTCGATTAATTCGTTCTGGAGATCCTAAAAATTAAATTTAAAAAAATGTCAAGTACAAGAATAATTTCTTAGTAAGTTTATTTATTACAAATATGATACATACATATAGTCTTGCTTATTAATCAGTCCTTTTCCTTTATTTGGGCGTTAAAGAACTTGTCCAATGTCGATTTTTTTCTCTCTCCTTCAGGACATTCAGGAAATGATTGATAGCAATGTCGTTGTGGAGATCAGCAACCCTATTGACATCAGCTTGTTAAATGCCAGATCTCCTTTTAAATTTTTTAAACCAGCTAGCGGTAGCCTTGAATTCTAGATTTTCGGAGGACGAGCCTGGAGTTTGTTCTTTCAATTTCTCAAAAAATTCTCCAGCCTTCTCTTGAATGATGGCCCTTCTAGTTACATCTCTTTTCACCTCCCGTTCATTTATCCAAACTAAAAGCAAACTCTCGATTTTATCATGGATGACACTTTTTTGCTTCTCAGATGTAATTTTCGTTACTCCTTTAGCGGCTTGAGTCTTCTTGATGATATCTTTTTAGCTAGGATTGTGCCTACAGAAGACCTGTTCAAGCCGTACTGCCTGTTAACATCAGTCATTATTTGTCCACTCTCTACTTAAGTTATAACTTTTAATCTCTTGCTTGTTTTTTATGGTGAGCACAGTTCTTGACACTCCACTCTTTTCAGGTCCCATAATATTTTCAAATTTTCAGGGTTTTTTTATAAGACGTTTAGAGAAGCACATACGAAAACCACAAGGACATAAACCAACTACACATGTATGGTACACTATTGACGATGTGTCGTCGCACACTACTCTACGCGTCGTATGGTGCTGCCTCACTGCTACGTAGTATGAATGATGACGTCTCAGCGCACGCGCACAACCATTATCAGGACAACTTGAGGACTGATGTCGGGTGTTTCGAGAGCCGAGACGTTTTCGTTAGAATTAGTTTTTTGTTCGTTATCCGAATTTTGTTCGTTGTCCGAACACAAAAATCTTTCCTGAAAGTGTTCGTTGTCCGATTTGTTCGCTATCCGAACAGTTCGTTAACCGAATACCCACTGTAACTCAGAAACCGATGACAATGAAATATTCTTACTATTTCATTATGATTTGATGAGTTTCTTAATAAATAAAATTAAATATGTATGGCGAATAGGTCACAATCTTGTCTAAATCAAGGGAAACTACTGGTGCTAAATATAGTACACGGCTACGGAATTTGGCATTAATTTTAGACCACTTTCCTAAAAAAGTATAGCTCTGATACTTTCAATATAGCCCAGAACCCGATGACAATGCAATTTTCTTACTATTTCATTATGATTTGATGAGTTTCTTAAGTATTTTTCGAAAATAAAATTATTGTGGCTGTAGTAGTGAAGAAAGAATACGCTACTGCGCGGTGACGTCATAGCTCTCCGGTACGTTCGAACAGAACTATATATACTTCAATCGGGTCTGTCTTACACCAACATTTTTTAACTCTTCCTATTAATTGAAAAAAAAAATATTTTATCTAAAAAGTAGAAAATAAAAATTACATTATAAAAAAATATTTTATAAAAAAACAACGTTTTTCTTATGTACTAAAAAGCAGAAAATAATTTCTGAATAAATTAGTAACATGGTAATAGTAATAGACTTATGAGAGCTTCTGATTTTTATAAAAAACGAAGAACGTTCAAAGCTACAAAGTTAGTGTTATGTAGATATTTATTACTTTTTTTACAAGTGCTCCTGTAATAATAATAATTTTTTGTGTGACTTTTGTCCACATCATGATATATGCAGATTAATTTTTGTGTGACTTTTGTCCACATCATGATATATGAAGATTAATTTTTGTGTGACTTGTCCACATCATGATATATGCAGATTAATTTTTGTGTGACTTGTCCACATCATGATATATGAAGATTAATCTGCCAATCTCACTATTCAATGAAAGTTTTTATTCACCAAACAAATTTTCGCCTGTAACAAACAACAAGGGAAATAACAACTTTTTTTCAACTTTCTTTTTTTTTGGACAATTATTTTGAACTGATATTCAATCTTGTGTTGATACAGAAACTTCAGACAATAAAACAGCCGACTATTACTTTCTTTTGGATATTCAAACAGGGAATATACATTTTTAATACTTTAAATCTGATCAGGTCTTGTGGATAAATAAACTAGGCAGCCGTCACGGGCCTCTATTGACATGGTGGCCCACCAACATGGGCCTCTATTGACATGGTAGCCCACCAACACAGGCCTCTATTGACATGGTATCCCACCAACACGGGCCTCTATTGACATGGTATCCCACCAACACGGGCCTCTATTGACATGGTATCCCACCAACACGGGCCTCTATTGACATGGTATCCCACCAACATGGGCTCATACCACACTTCAAAATTTATTAATTTCCTGAGCACTTAGCTTCTTTAAGGTTGTCTTCTAAAATACCGAAGTGAAACTCTAAAGTCGAGTACTATATTTTGAATGACTTATAGGCCTACAATAATGAGTCAAGCCCACCGAAAGGAAGGCATTAACGATAATTTTTAAGGGCCGCAGTATATAATGAAGGCCTGAGTGTGTAAGACTAACAAGGCCTAACAAAATTTAGAAGCATCATAAAGTTTTTAAGTAAAGAGTAATTAATTTTGATGCTCTGAGTCCGAAAATGTCCTTGGTTTTGTTCAATCAGGTCAGGATTTTTTCCTACAGGAATTTAAAAAAAATCGATTTTTTGTAAAAAAAACCACATCAACTGATACACCCCTCACGATTTTTTCCGTTTTACTCAAGAAATAAAAGTTAACGTGTTCAAATTCATTCAGTTTTTGTTTATCCACCAACATTTTATAAGCATAATTATCATAATATTGGTATAACAATGAGTGTTACGTGAAACAAAAGTTCCGAGTTTAAGGCATAAATCGGCGTTTCTTCGATTCCCGTTTGTGATCAGCTGCTGGTTTTCTTTCTTCAGCGACCAGCAGTAGTCCGCTAGCATGACTGCATCCCACCTCCCCTGGTACCATTTGGCGGATGTCCTGATGGAACCTTTCTCCTTGCTCATCGCTCATCGCCCCAAGGTTTTCAGGAAACTTCTCCATGTGTGAGAACAGGAAGTACAACTTTATACTCATCAAACACCCGAGTTTTTGGAAGTCCTCTATCATGCTGCTAATGAGTCTGGCGTGCTTAGCTACCTTCGTGTTCCCCAGGAAGTTGTTCACCACTTGCACAAACGATTTCCAGGCGGCACGACTCAATGGTGTTGGACTCAATATTAAAATTATGGGGTAGAGAGATCCTTACATCTCTAAAAAAAGAAAAAAAGTTCGGTAGAAGGGGGGTGGGGTGTGGTATATTTTTGGTAAATTTTGCGCTTTGTAATTTATCAAAGACTTTCTTAACATCGAGGTAAACATTCAACAGTTTAGGCAGATTGTTCAATCGGCAATATTATTTGGTATTTTCTTGTTGAACGACAACACATATAAATAAATAAATAGGGTATTAAGCCAAAATACATACACATATATATATATATATATATATATATATATATATATATATATATATGTGTTACGGCCAAAGTGTGCTAGCCGGCCAATGTATCACAGTTGCAAGTGTATGATTAACTCTTAGATTTTTAAATAATTACACCAGTACGAATCAATTATCAAATGATTTTTTTCTTAGAATATTAAATCAAATTAGTTTTCAAAAAAAAATATGTATAGCCCAGTAGATGAAAACTATACGTATTAAAATAAAAAAAAAATTAAAAAAAAAAGATTACACCTATAATATTGTTAGGATGTTGTTTGTTTTTCTTTCAAAAATACAATGAAACATTATCCTAGTCAAATAAAATGTTTACTGATAAATCAAGTCACTTTTGTTAAGATGTAAAAGGGGTTATTTCTTTTCATCCAATTAAGAATCGTAGTTGGAATAATTTGAAATTCTTAATCGTAACATTAGCTGGTACCAGCTGATTATTTTTTTTTTTGAAACTTTTGTTTAGCTCCAGGAAAAATATGAGTCGCGCGAACATTTTCTACAGGGGTTCACAAAATGTCTCACTGCTACTACCCTGTCTAAATATGTTTGTTTGTTTACACACGTTTTTGTTTTTAAATTTAATTACACTCCCACTAACTCCCACATTACGAGTCGAATAGTATGCACAACAGCCTGCACAACATCATGCACAACAGCCTGCACAACAACCTGCACAACAACCTGCACAACAGCCTGCACAACATCCTGCACAACATCCTGCACAACAACCAGCACAACATCCTGCACAACAGCCTGCACAACAGCCTGCACAACAGCCTGCACAACAGCCAGCTCAACATCCTACACAACATCCTGCACAAAATCCTGCACAACATCATGCATGCACAACCGCCTGCACAACATCCTGCACAACAGCCTGCACAACACCATGCACAACATCCTGCACAACAACCAGCACAACAGGCAAGAACAGTAACGAAATAAGTAAAAAAAAAATAATAAAAAAAAACCTAGAATAGTTGAAATTAAAAGAAATGCATTAAAATATTAGACACAAAACAATAATTTGAACAGACAATCATCTGCACGTTGTTATGAAGATATTAACAAAAATTAATTTGATTACATCATATCATCAATAATTGTGTATAAGTATGATGTATTTGTTTACATAATATCATCAATATTTGTGTATAAGTATGATGTATTTGTTTACATAATATCATCAATAATTGTGTATAAGTATGATGTATTTGTTTACATCATATCATCAATAATTGTGTATAAGTATGATGTATTTGTTTACATCATATCATCAATAATTGTGTATAAGTATGATGTATTTGTTTACATCATATCACCAATAATTGTGTATAAGTATAATGTATTTGATTACATCATATCATCAATAATTATGTATATAAGTATGATGTTTTCTGCCCAGCATACTCTCGTTAACAGAACTGGTCTATTTCTTTGTTCAATTTACATTAGTTAGCGCGATGAATATGAGAAAAGGTGGATCAATTAGTGCTCGCTAACAAAGGTTTGAGAATTCCCGTGGTGGTGTCATTATCACTGCCAGGGTTAAATGGCTGATAAGGCTGAGCATTCTATTAAAGTGGTTCTCATGCCGTGGTCTATCTATCTATCTATCTATCTATCTATCTATCTATCTATCTATCTATCTATCTATCTATCTATCTATCTATCTATCTATCTATCTATCTATCTATCTATCTATCTATCTATCTATCTATCTATCTATCTATCTAATAAAGTCGGACGAATAAAACAAAAAATTATGAGTAAATGTGTATCTATCGCACCCCCCTCCTTTTATTCGTCCGACTTTATTAGGCTTGGGCAGACCCCAAAAAAAAGTAATAAAGAATAACTGCCGTGCATCCGCACATCTTTACTCTTATTTTTAGACATATATCCTGACAACTAAAAGGATACATTCTGAAAAAAAAAACAATAAAAAAAAATGTCTCAGAGGAATCGAACCACTGGATATAGTCAGCAAAAAAAATGAGTCATGGCCAAACGTCTAAACCATTCTGCTAGCGCGCTACACAAACTAAGCAACAATTTTAATGTACTATTGAACAAAAATGTTCTCGGATATGTTTTCACTTTCTTTTGACCTAGTTTTACGTCTATATTCTTATTTTGTAATTTAAAATAATTCAAAGCCGTATTTATTTAAAAAAAAAAAATATTATAAAAGCTGAGAACTTAATTTGTATAGAAATTAGCAGAATTTCTTTTTTTTATAACATTATATCGCTAAAATACGGAGTCCCGACAGTCGCGCATACGCACATATATGGATGATACCTGGACAAAAATAATACGGGTTCTGAACAGACAGAACCGTAGCTACTGCGATTTGAATATTTATGATTTTTCGTGGCTACCAAAGAAACCTCGTATCATTTCAAGAAAATGCCGTTTCCCCTAATCTGAAAATTGAATACTTTTATCCAGAAAATTCCAATGTTTTAGTCTAGATGAGAGGATCTCAGCACTGTAGTCAGTGAGCTCCATATCGCTAATCAAGTTGTTGAGATCCCTTTTGATTGGGGTCGTATCTTTCCCGTTAGTCCCCCTGATAAAATAGACTATGACTCGACCTGATCCATTCTTCAAAAAAAAAAAACACCGGATGTACCACTGTCTTCTTCTGGTGGTGACTGCTTTATTTCAGGTATGGGGGGGGGGGCCTCTGTGCAGTTTGGTACAGGAACAATTGAAGATGGGATATCTAGATAAAACCACTGAACGAGCATTCTCGCCACTTCGACGTTTGGAGAATGAACCAGCAAAAATAGCAGATTGTGGAGTGGTCAGTAAGGGTTCTCATCAATGTCATGGAATAGCGAATTTCAAAGCTCTTCTTTCACCTCAGAATCATCTCTCAGTGTTCAGAGGCGTAGTGAGTAGTGGGCAAGGGGGACATCATGTCCCGGGCGCTACTCACAAAAGGGCGCCCAATGGTATATTTTACATGTAATATATGTTTCTTCGAATGGGGGGCGCTGGGCGCTAAAAAGGTATTAAAAGGTATTGTGCCCCGGGCGCGAGTTAAGCTCGCTACGGCACTGCAAGTGTTCCTTAGTAGTTTTCACAACTACAGTGAAGTGTCCAGGGTTAATACAGAGGTATGCGTCACATGCTTCACACATCTTGACCTATGTTCCCATCGAGTATTTCTTGGCTCGCTTCTTGATGAATTTCTCGCATATGTAGCAAAACGAATCATGCAATCTCTGTATCTAGCTACAGACTGCACAAAACATATCTTTATATAGGCTTATAAAGTATATAAGTAAATGTGTAGATTACACCACCTACTTCTGGACATGACTATAATGATCTAGTTAGAAGTTTCTAGAATAGCCTAGAATATATTCAACCGACATCTAGACATATGATATGCTTATTAATTAAAATGTAGTTTTTTTTTTTTCAAAAACATCGAGGTCCTGGTACCAAAGGCAAAATTTGTAAGTTAAAATTATTGTTTACTTTTATTATAAGATATAAATCATCAAAAAATAACATTATTTAAACAAAAACGCAGTGGCTACGGTGTCATCAAGCGGGACTCCGTATTTTTTTTTCCGGGTACCAGCAATAGATATTGCTCCACACCCTAAGCCTAACCCTATCCCTATCCCTATCTCTATTTCTAACCCTAACCCTAACCCTATTCCTAACCCTAATATAATTGCTGGTACCCGAAAAAAAATACGGGCACCAGCCATATTCCTAACCCTAATATAATGGTGCTTGATGGTACCGTAGCCACTGCGAAACAAAAATATAAATGTGTTACACGGTGTGATATCAATATAACCGTGACCGGCATTAGAATTAAGGTCCCAAATGAAAACTGTTAGGAGGGGCCACTACCTCCCACCCCCGCTACATAACAACTTGTACCTAAGTATTGATTGTTATAAACAAGTTGTTTATTAAAGTGAAATGTTTGATACATTGACATGAGACGAATAAGAAACATGTGCGCTAAAAACAGTCCATGCGCTCCAATAGACCAAACACAGGTTTACATACAGTCAATGCACTTCAATAGACCAAACACAGGTTTACATACAGTCAATGCACTCCAATAGACCAAACACAGGTTTACATACAGTCCATGCACTTCAATAGACCAAACACAGGTTTACATACAGTCCATGCGTCCAATAGACCAAACACAGGTTTACTTATAACAATAAATACAAGTAGCCAGCCAATAAACGAATATCATAATTTAGGTGAACTGTAGGAAACAAAGCCATTAATTGGTTATAAAATTGACTTAAATTTGTGAGGTAGAGCAATTGACTGACAATCTCAAGTCTCGGTTGTTATCGGGTCTAAGGTTTTGATGTACATGAATTCTAGTGGCACGTTTAAGATAGAAATATATTGTAAAAACTTCTCAACACTATTAAGTATGAAAAAAAAACAACTATTATAAATTAATGAATTAAAATTCAATAAATCTTCAGGTAATTCAAATATTTATAGAAACTTAAATGGGTAAAACAATAAAATGGGGGTTCCATTTCAGAATTTATGCTTCAAAATATTCAGGACTGACTGTGTCTCTAGATTTTGTTCATTGAGAAATTGATCAAAGTATATGGGAAGAAATATTTCTTTAAATGTCATTGATTCATAAATTAAGAAATTAAAAAATGCAGTTTGTATTCGAGATCTCAATTTCATGCATATTTATTTAAATATTTGTGTCATCGTAAAATTTAGCATATGAAAATAAAAGAGTATTTTAAAAAAACTTTTTAAAACTATTTTTTTATTGAAATTCCATTGTGTTTATCTTTTTTTATAATACACTTTATATGTTGATGAACAGATGTAAGCATCTGCTAAAGTAGACATCTGCTACAGTACACATGTATTAAAGTAAACATCTGCTAAAGTACACATGTACTAAAGTACACATGTAGGCTACGAAAGTACACATCTACTAAAGTACTTATGTACTAAAGTACACATCTACTAACGTACTCATCTACTAAAGTACTCATGAACTAAAGTACACATCTACTAAAGTACACATCTACTAAAGTACACATCTACTAAAGTACACATCTACTAAAGTACTCATGAACTAAAGTACACATCTACTAAAGTACACATCTACTAAAGTACACATCTACTAAAGTACACATCTCCTAAAGTACACATCTACTAAAGTACACATCTACTAAAGTACACATCTACTTAAGTACACATCTACTAAATTACTCATGAACTAAAGTACACATCTACTAAAGTACACATCTACTAAAGTACACATCTACTAAAGTACTCATGAACTAAAGTACACATCTACTAAAGTACACATCTACTAAAGTACACATCTACTAAAGTACACATCTACTAAAGTACACATCTACTAAAGTACACATCTACTAAAGTACACATCTACTAAAGTACTCATTTACACATCTCCACAGTACGGTCAAGGATTATGCTAGTTTAGCAAATTCTCTGGTCACATGCCAAGTACAGTTGCCCGACTAACGGTCAGATATCCCATGTAGGGACCAAGCAATTTCTGACCCAGTACTATCTCACAGGCCGCTGGGAACATGTCCGTCTCAGTTACCTCAGGTCTGGGTCACTGGGACACGAAGAGCAAAACTTGTCTACATTGCAGTATGTTAACGAAACTAAATATACGTTTGTTGTCTATATAGAGGGATACAAAGCACAACCAAGCTAAATATACGTTTGTTGTCGTTACAGAGGGATACCAGCAAAACCAAACTAAATATACGTTTGGTGTCTAAATAGATGAATACTAACACAACTAAACTAAACATACGTTTGGTGTCTAAATAGATGGATAATAAACTCAACAAAACTAGATGTATTGCATTACACAGCATGGTTAGTCTACTTTCTATACAGTCTAAACAAGGATTGGCAAAATATTTGAACCGCAAGCCTCAATGTGTCCTTAAGTGTGACAGAAAGACTTGTATATATATGATAACAGCGGAACTGAAACTGAATATTTCAATTGCTCCGGTCTATTCGGATTCTCGGTTAACCGACATTTATATCTGCACATCATTAGGAAGGATAATTAAAAGTCTTTTATGATTATAAAGATAACCAGATCGCATTATATGGCTCTAGCCTTCTATCTACCTAATTCAGATGTGGATGTTTTTTGGGATGTGGATACGGATGGGGATGTGGATGCGGATTGAAATGGAGTCAAGGATGGGGGAATTAGGGAAAAGCTATACAATGATGAATATCATAATCTTTCCAAATAGGAACAAGGTGGTGGTAGTGAGCTACAAAAAGTTGTTAGACTAGTAGATAATTATAACATCACAAGTACACCACTACACACCTACATCACAAGTACACAATTACACACCTACATCATAGTAAACCACTACACACCTACATCATAGTACACCACTACACACCTACATCATAGTACACCACTACACACCTATATCATAGTACATCACTACACACCTACATCATAGTACACCACTACACACCTACGTCATAGTACACCACTACACACCTATATCATAGTACATCACTACACACCTACATCATAGTACACAACTACACACCTACATCAGAAGTACACCACTACACACCTACATCATAGTACATCACTACACACCTACATTACACATACACCACTACACACCTACATTACACGTGCACCACTACACACCTACATCACAAGTACACCACTACACACCTACATCATAGTACACCACTACACACCTATATCATAATACATCACTACACACCTATATCATAGTACATCACTACACACCTACATTACACGTACACCACTACACACCTACATTACACGTACACCACTACACACCTACATTACACGTACACCACTACACACCTACATTACACGTGCACCACTACACACCTACATCATAAGTGTATAGAGACACATCACACCATAAGAAAGTGTATAGAGACACATCACACCATAAGAAAGTGTATAGTTTCTGACTGAACTGACTTTAAATTTAAGTTTGGAGGACAGGGAAAGGTCATTGGGGGGCAATATTTTATGAAGCGCAAAACCAATTACATTTGTGACAAATTGATACGCCGTACATTTCCTGTATCATCTTGCTACCCAATAGGAGTACTACTATTTCCTGTATCATCTTGCTACCCAATAGGAGTACTACTATTTCCTGTATCATCTTGCTACCCAATAGGAGTACTACTATTTCCTGTATCATCTTGCTACCCAATAGGAGTACTACTATTTCCTGTATCATCTTGCTACCCAATAGGAGTACTACTATTTCCTGTATCATCTTGCTACCCAATAGGAGTACTTCTATTTCCTGTATCATCTTGCTACCCAATAGGAGTACTACTATTTCCTGTATCATCTTGCTACCCAATAGGAGTACTACTATTTCCTGTTTCATCTTGCTACCCAATAGGAGTACTACTATTTCCTGTATCATCTTGCTACCCAATAGGAGTACTACTATTTCCTGTATCATCTTGCTACCCAATAGGAGTACTACTATTTCCTGTATCATCTTGCTACCCAATAGGAGTACTACTATTTCCTGTTTCATCTTGCTACCCAATAGGAGTACTACTATTTCCTGTATCATCTTGCTACCCAATAGGAGTACTACTATTTCCTGTATCATCTTGCTACCCAATAGGAGTACTACTATTTCCTGTATCATCTTGCTACCCAATAGGAGTACTACTATTTCCTGTTTCATCTTGCTACCCAATAGGAGTACTACTATTTCTTTTTTAAGAAAATCTTTGATGGAGTCTCACTTTCTGGCGATACTACATTTCTATCAGAGAAACACTCCTCAAGGACTCTCTTTTAAAATGACTTTAGAAAATTAGAGGGGCCCAAATTGTGAATAATAATAAGGAGCCCCCCCCCACCCCAGACTGAAAAATGTGGTTTATCCTAGGATCCCAATATGTCTCTGAAAAAGTAATAACTGCTGTGGTATATCTAATACAATAGTTACACACGAACTAGATACATTTGCAATGTTTGTACACTATTACCATGTCAAACTCTTATGAGAAATAATCTATTATTATTACGTCTTTCAATTTTATTCTGTTTCTTCACTATCTGGCAAACTTTAAAATTAAAATATCAACGTAAAGAAAATGGCGAGAAATTCACTCTGTAAGAACAATTTCAGTTGTCAGTTTTGAATATTTCATTTAAGTAAAAAAAAAAAAATTCCCTAATTAGTGAACTAGTATGTATAGCTACATTCTCAAAATAAAATAATTCATTGGTAAAATAGAAACGTAAATAGTTTCTCTACATTCAGTTGACTGGGTGAACACAATGTACAGGCTCATACATTCTTTATTACACCGTCGTAATTCCATGTACAATTCATATGTTCTTCAGTTCTGACTGTAAAGATATTCTAATATATGAAATAATTGAAATAAATATAAATATTTATCCAAATACATGTATATATTATCTTTAAATAACAAGAACTTATTTTAACTATAATAAACTAAAATCCTAATTTCATCATTGTTGTAATAAAAGTAAATACATTCAGTCATGTGGTGTGAAATCCACAAAGTGATCTTGTAGTGTCATCTCCAGAGCACGATAATATTTCTTGGTCAGTTCCAGAATGTGACACTCACTCCTCCACCCCCACCCCTTCCAACTAATAATAATCTTTATGCCAGATGTACAAAATATGAATGAATTGCAAAATTTTCGCTTATTTCTAGGTGAAGGACGCGAATGTCATGTGATATGTCAATCGTGACTCGAGTCTGTGGAACTAGACTCAGACCTGCCTCCATATAAGGTAGGTTTCGGACATCGGTAGACTTCAGAGTAACTCCTGCTCACTACAGCGTTGGAGAGTTCTCTGGTAACTGAACTTTGAATTATTCGCTTTACAGAACTTAATTGCACTCGTCTAGTGTTAGTTTTTGACCAAGTGATTCGCTGTTGTAGCACTATTATTGATAGGGTTCATTTAAAGAGTTTTTGACCAAGTGATTCACTGTTGTAGCACTATTATTGATAGGGTTCATTTAAAGAGTTTTTGACCAAGTGATTCACTGTTGTAGCACTATTATTGATAGGGTTCATTTAAAGAGTTTTTGACCAAGTGATTCACTGTTGTAGCACTATTATTGATAGGGTTCATTTAAAGAGTTTTTAACCAAGTGATTCACTGTTGTAACATTACAATTGATAGGGTTCATTTAAAGAGTTTTTGACCAAGTGATTCACTGTTGTAACACTATTATTGATAGGGTTCATTTAAAGAGTTTTTCACCAAGTGATTCACTGTTGTAACACTACTATTGATAGGGTTCATTTAAAGAGTAGATCAATAGTTTTCAAATTATGACAAACAGGTTAAGCTACTTTTTTGTAGAAAATAAAACTTTTAAAATCGAGCTAAACTTTTCGCGTCTTTGATCAGTCAGTTAACAATGTTTTAAAAAAAAACACACACAAGCTTAAACATTCCCTAAAGTTTCATAAAAAAGATTTTTATCAATGTATTGAATTTTTTCAAAATATATGTTAACTAAACGTAAATAAAAATAAATATAAAATTAGCAATAGGCTGATATGAATAATTAGTTTCATTTACATGTGTCTTGTGTTTTGTCAGTGAGTGTTAACTAAGAAAATATTAATTTCAGTTTAATTTGTTTAATTCAGCTATCAATAAAGACGAAAGACAAACGAAGTTAAAAATGTTTTGATGTAAAATTTTCTCTCATTATAATTATTGGAAACATTATTATGAACTAGGGTATTATTTACATTTTAGTGCATTGAAATAAAATCTTATTTTAATCTTTTCATTGTTTACTGTTTAGTGTTAAAAAGATTGTATCTTGTTATTGTTTATTTCAGTCAATGCTTAAATTGGCTACCTTAAAGTGTTCCCAAGTATTAGACTAAAAAAATAATTTTTAATTGAGTTACAAGCTTTGCTGACAAACACGCAAACAGAAAATGAAGTTACAAGAAAGCTCTATGAAAAAGAATATGATTCATTTAAAATAATACATTCTAAAGCTAAGTTATAATGACGAGATTGATAACTTTAGTTTTCAGATTTATTTGGAGATGAAATTCAATAATATACGAGCTCATTATGCCTCTACATACTTTTCTCAGACTGATATATTTCTGTGGTCTACTATTATTCTGTATATTTTTTACATATTTTTTATTATTAGTCTTTTTTATATTTAATTTTTCAGCATTGATAATTAGCACAGAAAATAGCTGATTATAAAATTAATTTATTTACAAACATCTTACATCATATTTGAGTACATTTCACAATATATATATATATATATATATATATATATATATATATATATATATATATATATTACCAATGGACACATTTCGTAAGTCACTCAACCTTTAAAAAATATCTAATTTGTTTCTATTTTCTAAAATTTACAGGGAGAAAAATTTGGAAAATGTTAATAGCTCCAGCTTTTATCGTTTTGTTTAGCATAGGTAAGTTCAGTTCATATCTTCATCGTTTTATTTAATGTGGGTCTCATAGCATCGGATTTAACAGGAATTATAATGCTTTTAGTCGGGGACGTAGACGTTTGTATATATTACCTACATATTTATCTATCTATCTATCTATCTATCTATCTATCTATCTATCTATCTATCTATCTATCTATCTATCTATCTATCTATCTATCTATCTATCTATCTATCTATCTATCTATCTATCTATCTATCTATCTATCTATCTATCTATCTATCTATCTATCTATCTATCTATCTATCTATCTATCTATCTATCTATCTATCTATCTATCTATCTATCTATCCATCCATCATTATATCTATCTATCTATCTATCTATCTATCCATCCATCCATCATTATATCTATCTATCTATCTATCTATCTATCTATCTATCTATCTATCTATCTATCTATCTATCTATCTATCTATCTATCTATCTATCTATCTATCTATCTATCTATCTATCTATCTATCTATCTATCTATCTATCTATCTATCTATCTATCTATCTATCTATCCATCCATCCATCCATCCATCCATCCATCCATTCATTCATCTATCTATATATCTATATATCAGTTTGTCAATCTCTCTCTCTCTCTCTCTCTCTCTCTCTCTCTCTCACTCTCACTCTCTCTCTCTCATTCTCTCTCTGTATATATATATATATATATATATATATATATATATATATATATATATATATATATAATCTTATTTCAATTGCCTTATTAGGTAAAAAAAAAGTTCTGACTTAAAATGAATGCGTCCATCTCTTGCTTTAGGTTGTTTTGATTTAGCCAGAGGTGACAGCGATGGAAGTCCCTACGTCAACGTAGAGTGGAACAGGGGCGATGGAGACCAGTCTGGACGCCAGGCTTGTGTTGCTAGAAGACTGGATGACGACAGCGAGGAAGTGAAATGCAAGACAGAAGTGAAGTTCAGACAGAAGACTCCTCAAGACTATGCCAACAAAGTTCGCGCTGTGCAAGACAGAGTCAACACGCTCGAGGCACAGTTTGAGAACTGCCAAGATGAAAACCAGCGCCAAGCCAGGCTCATTCAGTTGAATACAAACTTGACTGGTTAGTCTAAACAAACTTATACAGTATAAATAATCTACTAAACTTAATAGGAAATTACATCAAAATAATGCATTTAACTAAATACCATAGAAACATGTCTAAGACAAACGATTTCAGTGGATCTTAAATATACGTGTAGTTTATATTTTAATTAGTTGCATGAAATATGTACAATCAACAGTAAAGTAAAAATAATTCATTCAACTTAATCGACAGTCCTAACAATTTAATTAATACGAGATATTAGATTATCTAATCTGTTTTTGTGATCGTCTAAATTCTTTTGTGTCTCATTAAAACTTGTACTGTAATTTATTGCGAAGTATTGATTTGAAAAATAAATTGTCTACATTGTTTAACGCTTTAAATTTATTAAATGTCTATTTTATCTGACATTCAACGTGACACACGGCATAAGTTAAAAGTGAGTAAAACTTGTGTTTCAATTATATCCACAGATACCATCAACAGACTGGTCTCTGACGAGTAAGTGGATATTAAATCATTTTTTACGGAGCATTAGCTACACTTCCATGATAGCAATCAGTGCCGGATTTAGTCTTGATAAGGCCCTTAGCTATTTGAGATATGGGGCCGTTCATAAGTCCAGATATTATATGTCAGTGCCAAATATTTAAGTATATATGACAATCTCTCTCATCGACAAATATTTAGGGGCCCCCAAGAAGGTGGGGGCCCTAAGCCATAGCTTGTTTAGTTTATACGTAAGTCCTGCACTCATAGCAATACATTGCCAAACACTGTTTGTAGCTTTAGTATTAAAATAAGGGATTAAATCTGGTCTAATTACTAATTACACATTTACTAAAAGCCTGAGTTAAACTCTAAAATATTATGTTATTAAAAGAATGTTCTATTTATCTGATTACGAAAAAAGATTCATCTTTGTTTACATTATGAAGGGAAACATTTGTATTCAACATGATAAATTCGTAAATAAACGTCTATGTGTCGCAACTTGTCAATTGTCTCAAAATATCAACAGGGACAGGAAAGCTCTGGTCAGCTCCTGGAATACACTGATTGCTGGCGGCAGACAGAGTGCTGGAATCAATCTGGTTCTCTGGTAAGTCTTTAAAACATACCCTGCTATTTCAATACAAATACGCTAAAGCATTTCAGTATGTAGGTTTTCCATTTGTTTTTTTCCCATGAAAAATTTAATAGTAACAGAAGAAAGTGAATTGACTTAAAAAAAAGGTCAGACCTTTTACTGCTAATACAATGTTCAATGTTCATATATTGATCTGAAGCTAATTATGTGACATTGCTTCAATTGACAGGATGTTCGACAATGTCCCCAACATGCGTGACAGATTCACCAGGTTCAACGCCCACCAGTCTGATGAGGCCCTGAAGTCTGACGCCGCCTTCCTTAAACAGGTCACTGTTATCATTGGAGGACTGGAGTCATTGATCAACAATCTGGGATACCCTGGTCAGTTGAGAGCTGCCCTTGAGAGACTGGTAGAGGTCCATCTGCGTATGAAACCAAGCGTTGGTCTGGAGTACTTTGGGGTAAAACTCATTTCCTTCATCTTTGTCATTTTATTTCTAACACAATGCCACTCACAGTAATGTCTGCACAGATAGCATAATGAACTGAATTCATTGAAATTTTGAGAAACTAAAATCAGGTGCGTCATTTCAAGTACGGCGATTGTGGGAGGGGGGGGGAGGGGGGGCAAGTTGGACAGATGGATGGGGGCTTGCCAGCTATTTCAGAGGTTTTACGGGAGGTTTTTTTTGTCTGTAATGTTTCAAATTGCGTACGTTCAAAACATGACGTACATAATTTTAAAATAGAAGTAAATTTTGACATTGTTTTCTATTTAATTAATTTTCGTGGATTTATGAGGGACGGCTATATTCTTTTAAAACACTTGCCCCTTCTCCTTCCCACCCCTCTTCCACCACAAATTGGCGTCCCCGGCTTTCTCAGACGTTGTATAGACGCACTAGTTTTACCAATAATTTGAAATGCGTTATAAAATACAAATTTATTTTTCATACTTTATTTCTTTTTCAATAAAATAAGAAAACATGGATTCTGATGATGTATGGGGTTGGGAGGGGGTATTTGTATTTCTCCCCCCCCCCCCAACCAACTTCAAAAAATTAAACCTCCATGACAAATTCCATGAAACATGCTTTCATTATCATATTTTTAAACAAGGTGAAGAAAAGCTCCAGAAGGAGTACCGACTTATTATTCTCAAACTAACATTGACCAATCTTTGTCCATCTCTAGCCACTCAGAGACAATATCCACCTGTACATTGAGAAAGCTCTGGGTGTCGCCTCTGACAGTGCTGAGGCTAAGGCCTGGACAGATTTACTCAACGCCTTTGACGAGGCTCTCAACAGCTGTGAGTTTTTATTTGAAAGTTTCATGTTATCATTGTCTATGTAAACTTGTATTTATATCTATTTATCCATCAACTGTGAATAGTGTATTTGAATCTTCTTGTATAAAAGCTATGTATTTAAATCTTCTTGTGTGACAACTATGTATTTGAATCTTCTTGTCTAAAAACTATGTATTTTTGATTGGTTCACAGATCTTACCTACGAGATTGGTCTGTCTGAAACGTAAGTTGTTTTTTCCAGAATTTAATGTATGAGTGCTATATGTGTGTGTGCGCTTGTATTAACAACACACACATATTTTAAACTATAACAGCTCAAACTATAACACAGACATTGTTGCATCATAAAATGGATACCGAGTAGAATTAAATTGCAGTAAAAGATTAATGCCATAATAATTAGGTCTATTTGCTTTTAAAACTTTAGTTTTTTTATACACGAGGAAAAATGGATTTCTTAGTCAATTTGTGAATAAAACGTATAACATGATAATTTTTTTTTTACACTATGTCAAGCGTAAAGCGTAATTCACGACTATTCTACTTGCTAAGTTATAATCTACGTTGCTTATTTTGTGTTGTTTTATTATTCGGACAGCGACAAGGTCGCACTGACCAGCTCATGGAGCAGACTGACAGCTGGTGCTGACGGTAAAAGAAATGCTGGAATCAAGCTGGTTCTCTGGTAAGTCTAAACTTAACAATCAACCGTTAACATTGAGTGTGTTGAAACTCTTCACTATGTTTGCATCAGTGTTTATCCTAAAATAAAACAACAATTAGCCTGGGTTATATTTTTGAATTACACACACACAAAACAGGTTGTTTGAGAATGTACCCAGAATGCGTGAAAGATTCACCAAATTTGACGCTAAACAATCTGATGAAGCTCTGAAGAATGACCCTGAGTTCCTGAAACAAGCTGATGTCATTGTTGGAGGATTCGATCTTCTAATCAACAACGTAGACAACCCCCCTCAACTCTTGGACGCTTTGCAAAGTTTGGCTGATGCCCATCTGGCCAAGAGACCAGCTGTTGGTTATGACTACTTCGGGGTAAGTATCTAGATCTTTACTTTGCCACTGTCATACTTCATCCAACCATTAAGAATATTTTTATAACCCTCGTTATGTTCTAATGGGTGGTCGAAAACCCAGATCTTAAAAAAAAAACACTTAGAAACGTCGGTCACGTGAAGAGCCGGACGGGTTGTTGTGGCGTGATGAGAACAAGACAGTCGTTCACCATCGGTCAGATTGTTTTCGTCGGTCTAAAGTGACCAAAGGGGATCGCTTTGTTGTTTATAAACTGTCGACGGTCGTGAAAAGTTCCTTGTTTCTATTGTTTAATGGACTAATTGTGTTTTTAGTAAACTTTCGTATTTTATTTTTGTACCCATGCATATTCTGTTGTGACGCATTTGTCTATTTGTAGGTCAATTTGTAGGTCTACACTTTGGTTTTATACCTTACGAAATTAAATAAGAAAAATTATACAAGAAGTGAAATAAAATGTTTAATGAAGAAGTATTTAGTAAATTTGCCGCAATGCAAGAGCAGATAATGTCGAAAGAGACAAATTTAAAAAATCACTCCAACAATTTTTAGAAAAACTTTCCCCGAAATAAGAGTTAAACCCCTTTCTCCATCAGTAACAATTAAGATAGTAAAAAAACTAAAAAGTTTAACTTTCAATAAAATATCTTCTGACATTTGTAATTTTTTTGTTTATATTCATCAACAGCCACTCCAGAAGGTCATCGGTCAGTACATCGAGAAAGCTCTTGGTGTCAGCGCTGACAGTGACGAAGCCCATGCCTGGGAAGATCTTTTGGGCGCATTGAACAAAGTCATCAAGGACCGTAAGTGAAGATTGTAATAACCCTATCATGTCAAGATTTACTTTAAACCTGTTATAAAGTATTATGGAAAAATTGTCCGGTGTGGAATGCTCGACTATCGATTTGCGGCTCTCGTTCCAAGGCTGGGGATTTTCATCGGGCCTTCGTGCTGTTCCTAATCTTAAAATGGGTACCTTCGTGCAGTTCCTAATCTTAAAATGGGTACCTAACATGAGTTGAGAAAGTCCAGGTAAAGAGCTAGCCTCACTTTTAATTCATATGTTGTGACTACGAGGCAAAAAAAAAAATCTAGCAATTTTCTGGCCCTAGTAGTCGGGCTACTGTGACCCAAGGCCTAATTTTTGGTTTAAAACGACAAAATTTATGACCTGTTAAATGTATTTTGTTTTTTTTCTTGTTAGTTGAGTGAGCGGTTAAAAATGAAAGAGCCTTATTTGCCTTACGGTTAATGGTTTATCCGGTCTTGCCCGTACCGTTCGAGCAGTTAAATGGAAATCTTTTTGTTTTCTGTCATTAAATAGACAAACGACATTAAATTTTGATGTTCTTTTCTGCATTAACATAAATGTTTATTTCCGTACAAAACTTATCTCACAATTAAAGTAAAATGTGTAAATTACCAAAGGATCGCTCTGTATATTTTCTTACCAATCTATCCTCAGATTCTATTTACGATCTCGGTCTCTCAGATGTGTAAGTACATGTTTTTATTTTACATTTATGTTCACTTCATTCAAAGCCGTTTTAAGGTCATCGAAGGCCCTATGGCACTTTCAAAGTCGCAGGCCCTCCCCGATTCATTTTTTAAACATTTTTCAAGAATGCACCGGCACTTATTTGCTATTCTGGCTTTCGTAGGCCCTTGAAAAGTCCGTAGGCCCTAGGCA
Source organism: Bulinus truncatus (assembly GCA_021962125.1). Lineage (NCBI taxonomy): Eukaryota > Metazoa > Mollusca > Gastropoda > Planorbidae > Bulinus > Bulinus truncatus. Next base: position 7,572,841 of record JAGDYQ010000027.1, on the reverse strand, counting down.
CAGTGCCTACTGTGCCTATATGATAAAGCGGCCCTGACTTCATGAAAAGTTGTGTTCAGTAATTTAATTAATAAGTTGTTTTCATGTATTTAATATTTTAGGATTGTCATGTTTTTGATTGTTGTTGGTTTTTTAATCGTGTAAGGATTGCTCGCAAATTGTGATCTGTAACATTTGTTGGTCATTTTGCTTTTAAACCTAACCAGGCTCTGTAAATTACTTTCAATGTTACTCCTCAACTGTTGTTTAAAAAATACAAACTTCCATAAATAGTTTTCCCTGTTATCATTACTTGCTTGTCATTTTAAGTAGACAGGAATATAATAAAATTTAGTAATCACCAAACTTATAAAATGTAAATTCTTAAAGATTAGTGTAAAATGTTATGTCCAACTTGTCATTGTTTCCATAGTGACAGAGATGCTGTTGCCAGCTCATGGAAAAGACTGACCGCCATTGCTGGTGGCAAGAGAAACGCTGGAATCAACCTCGTTCTTTGGTAAGCAACTTTTTAAAAATTTTATTATAAAATATCTTTTTGAAATTTTATCTTTTCTATGCCAGTAAAGATTACATATGCAACATATTATATAATATTATAGTTCGAATTAAAAAAAAATATCAATTTGTAAATAGTGCTGGGATTACTGCTTGACATAATAATCATATATAATAATACTCATTTCCAGTGTGCGTTAAATCGAAAGTAAAGAATTAATACAACAGTATTCCAGTTTAAAATACAACCATGAAAAAAATCGGATCTGCCCGAAACCAAAAAATAACTTAGCCTACCGATCAAGCATAAGGGGATATAACTCTATGCAAACGTTTTGCAGGGTACAGCTAGTACGTGTATATTGATGTAAACATTAATATGTCCCCTTTGTAACACAGGATGTTGGAGAATGTCCCCAACATGCGCAGCAGATTCAGCAAGTTCAACGCTCGTCAATCTGATGACGTTCTGAGAAAAGATCCCGAGTTTATTAAACAGGTGGACCGCATTGTCAAAGGTCTGGAAGATAAAATCAACAATGTAAACAACCCCATTCAATTCAAGGCTACTTTGAACCGCCTGGCTGATGCTCACTTGAATTTGAGACCAAGAGTTGGACTGGAATATTTCGGCGTACGTTTTTTTTTAATTACAGGCGTTTTTTTTCTTTAATATTTCAACGTGTACAAACAAATTATTTCGAATATCACAAGAAAAATGGTTGGTTGCTCTGTAATGTCCCATTTATTTGACATCATTGTCCTATATATTGGACATCATTGTCCCATATATTTAACATCATATTTGACTGAAGTATTCTATATATTTCATTGAAGTGACAGTAATTTACCTTATATTTAATAGTAGTATTAATGTGCAAACATATTTTATTGAAGTGTCCCAGACACTTAAATTTTAACCCACACTAGCTGTAATACCCGGCGTAGCCCGGGAAAATATATGTGACACCCCATTCGAATTGTTTTAAGCGTATTTTATTTACAGCTAGTTAATTTGTTGACCCCTACGTCAAATAATGCAAAACTGATATAAAAGAAAAATCGTAATGGAAGAAGAAATAAATAAAATAATGAATAAATAGTTCACAAAAGCATACAATTAAGGTTTAACATTTAGATCCCCACAGAGATCCCTGTAATATTCAATATATCTGACAAATGTTTATTTGATTTCAATCATCCTACAGCCACTAGAGCGTAACATCCATGTTTACATTGAGAAGGCTCTGGGTGTGAGCAGTGACAGTGCAGAGGTCAGAGGTTGGACTAGTCTACTTACCGCCTACAACCATGTACTTAAAGACCGTAAGTTGACCACGTTTCTCCCTTTTTCATCAAAGTCTATTATTGAGGGAAACAAGTTCAAAATTTAATGGGTAATATACAATCATAAACATTAAAATATGAAAAGTTAACATTCTTTTTTAAAAGTTTATAGTGGAGAATTTAAGCTAATCTCTGCCACTTCAAGTTATACAATCATTTAATTTTGAAGACAATGCAGTCATTTTGACGTTTTGTTTAATGTTTCGTAAACTTATGGCGTAAGAACAACCATAATTTGTATTTTAGACCTAGAAAAGTAAAAAAAAAATCACTTTTTCTTCCCTCTACTTTATGTAAAATTACTCAAATATATTTTATTTCTGTAAAAGACCCGATCTTTGTCTTAACTAGAATTTTGCTGACATAAAGTTACATTCATTTTGAGCACTTTATACTTGCAGACGTTCTATTTTTGAAATAATTTGTCATTCCCCGTAAACTTTATAAATTCAGATAATCATTCTATTTGCAATACTGTATAAATATAACAACAATTATAATAAAAAAATATCACGTATAATTCTATGTGATTAAATTGTAACATTCTCTGCGATAGCTATTTGTCAGTGTACGATTTAACAATTTGTGTTCATCTCTCCGCAGGTACATTCCTTAGAGAAGTGTCAGCCAGGTATATACATTAATTTTAATTAGATTTTAATATTTTACTACTTTGATTTCATAAATCAACGGCAGATACTTGTAACTATTTAGGTATCAAAGATAAACCAGTTAAACATTGCTTTATTTAAAATATTTCAAAACATTTTTAACAGTGATAAGAAAGCTCTGCAGAGTTCATGGGAGAGACTAGTGTCTCAAGCCGGTGGAAAGAGAAATGCTGGTATCGACTTGGTTCTCTGGTGAGTCACTTGTCTGTTATCTCCGTAGTCTCAAAAGGACATTTTTTTGTAATGATCTTTAATGATCTTTGTTAAATATACATTTTAATGATCTTTCTTTAAAAAAAATAATTAATTTAATGGTCTTTATTAAAAATGACATTTTCTTTAAAAATAGCCTATTTTAATACTCTTTGTTAAATATGCATTGTAATGATCTTTATTTAAAAGGGCATTTCTAATGATCTTCATTTAATGTTAATTTGTTTACAAAAAGTCATTTTTGTCATGATCTTTATTCAAAAGGACATTTCTTACCATTATTTTAAGATTATAACATAAATACAATTCAAAATTCACGTATGATCTTCTCCAACAGGATGTTTGACAATGTCCCCAACATTCGTGACAGATTCTCCAAATTCAATGCCCAACAGTCGGATGATGCTTTGAGGAATGACGCCGAGTTTGTTAAACAGGTGGACCGTATCGTTGGTGGAGTTGACGCTCTTGTGTATGCTTCTAGTGACGATGACTCCTTACAAGGAAACGTTGAGAGACTCGTAGATTACCATCTTCAACTGTCACCAAGTGTTGGTCTTGAGTTCTTCAGAGTAAGTGCCTTTTGAATCAACGTTTTATTATATAAAGTGTAGCGATATGTAACAAAGTTCTCACATAATACACTTTCTAAAAGATTGGTCTAATTCAATAAACAGTGTAGCTAAGACTCCTTGATTGTGTTGGAAGAAAATTAACTAAACTCTGATGTCAGCATATATAGAAATAATTTGCTGGATATTTCATTGTGTTAATCATGTTTCATTGATTGAAAAGTTAATAGCAGTAGATAAACCCCTATATAATACTAAGAAGAAGCAATTTAAAACCAGTTTGCAATGCTAACGTACAAAGTGACTCAGTGGTTGTATTTTATATTTATTTATAAATGTAACTTTATGTTGGTGTCATTTTTTTCTACAGCCTTTGCAACAAAACATCAACAAATACATTCAAAAATCTCTGGGTGTTTCTGCTGACAGTGATGAAGCCAGATCTTGGACTGACCTGTTCGCAGTTTTCAATGATTTCCTCGCTGATCGTAAGTCTATGTTGTGAAATTTGACCTTTAAAAGTTAATTTTTAAGATATTAGTACTTTCTTATTCTTCCCAATACAAATATTTTTTTTATAGTTGACTTTATTACATTACAATAAAAACATTTTGATTCGTTTTACCTACATATTAATTCTTGAATTAATTTTTTGTATGTCTCGAGAAGGTTTCAAATTATTCATTTATTCAAAGTGTGACATGTTCTATTTTTTAACTTGTTTGCAGATACTATTCAGAAAATTGGTCTGACAGCCAAGTAAGTATCTCTTCCTCCCACAATGTCACTACAACATATGGTGTTTTGTAATAGTGCTGTGTGACACGTAATGTTTTACTCCAAATCTTAAGAGTGATATTGCACTATGGTTTTATGAAAGATAATGAAAAAGGCACTGAGTATTGAGTGTGTCTGTCTATTAGTATTAAGTGTGTCTGTCTATTAGTATTGAGTGTGTCTGTCTATTAGTATTGACTGTGTCTGTCTATTAGTATGTAGTGTGTCTGTCTATTAGTATTGACTGTGTCTGTCTATTAGTATGTAGTGTGTCTGTCTATTAGTATTGAGTGTGTCTGTCTATTAGTATGTAGTGTGTCTGTCTATTAGTATTGAGTGTGTCTGTCTATTAGTATTGAGTGTGTCTGTCTATTAGTATGTAGTGTGTCTGTCTATTAGTATCGATTGTGTCTGACTATTAGTATCGAGTGTGTCTGTTTATTAGTATTGAGTGTGTCTGACTATTAGTATTGAGTGTGTCTGTCTATCTCCAGTGACAGAAAGGTTCTTGACGGATCCTGGAAACGGTTGATTGCTGATGGAAAAGAAGAAGCTGGAGTCAAACTTGTTCTCTGGTGAGTCCATAATAAAATTCTTCTATCGATGATGTATGCTGGCAGTTCAATGTTAATTTATAAAACTGAGCAAGTAAATCAATCTACGCCCAACAATGAGGTGTTTTATTAATTTATGAGATATCCATCAATCAATCTTTCAGGATGTTGGACAATGTCCCCAACATGCGTGACCAGTTCACAAAGTTCAACGCCCGCCAGTCTGATGATGATTTGAGAAAAGATGCCGAGTTTGTCAAACAGGTCAACAACATTTTGAGAGGTTTGGAATCACTCCTCAACAACCTGAACAGACCAGGACTACTACAGGCTGCTCTAGAAGACTTAGCTGAATTCCATTTAGGTAGACAACCCAGAATCGGTCTTGAATTTTTCGGAGTAAGTATGAAAACATTTTCAAAATAGAATATGTTAGATACTTTCAACAGATAAAATAAGCTGCTTTATATATCAAATTTATCAGTGTATGAACGCTAATGGAATTGAATATATATAAAAAAGCTATTAAATTGACATTTGTTATTACTGGGCTAATTTATTATTAAACAAAAGCTGTTGTAATATACTTGAAATATGTTGTTTATTATAAAAGGAAGTAAAGCTTTATAATGAAGAAAAAAAAAAGTTGTTTATAAATTTTAATAAAGTTTTCTTACAATGACATTTTATTAACAGCATCTTTATTTGTGTTTTCCAGCCCCTACAAAAGTACATTCACCTGTACATTGAGAAAGCTCTTGGTGTCGCCACTGGCAGTGATGAATCCAAAGCCTGGACCGACTTAATTGCTGCATTGAACAACGTTATCAGAGACAGTATGTGTTTAATTTGTTTCGATCAATTATGTTAGTCATTGTATACAATTTTTTTAGGTTTAAACAAGAGAAACAAAACAAATAACACAACATAAACACAAATAGGCCAACATAAACACAAATAGGCCAACATAAATACAAATAGGCCAACATAAACACAAATAGGCCAACATAAACACAAATAGGCCAACATAAATACAAATAGGCCAACATAAACACAAATAGGCCAACATAAACACAAATAGGCCAACATAAACACAAATAGGCCAACATAAACACAAATAGGCCAACATAAACACAAATAGGCCAACATAAACACAAATAGGCCAACATAAACACCCAAGCACACTTGTAACTAAGTTGTTCCAACTGTGGAAAAAAGTTGTACTTTTTTTAATATAAAAACTTAAAACAAAAATTTGAAAAGGTTACTGAAATAAAAAAAAAATGACAATTAGTTAAAAGTATACAAACAATTTTAGTTACAACAAAGCTTACATCAACAAAGTAAATTAGTCTCTGATAAAAATTATTAACACATTTATAGAATCCATTTTTATTTTGTTTTATGTGTGTTTTTAATCTGTCCACAGAGGCCATTGAAAAAATTGGTCTGACTGCAAGGTTAGTTTCTATTTTTTTTTTTTTTGCGATTTAATTTTAATTAATACGTGTGTCTATAATATTAAATATTATTTCTAGTTGACAATATTCTCAGTTTGAAAACTTACAATATAATTACCAACATAATTATCAACATAATTGTCAACGTCATATCAACATAATTATGAAAAGAAAATTTGTATCTGTATTTAGAAGGATTTCTTCAAATGTTTCAGTATAAAAAATTTCAAACAGTTTACAAGTCAATATACCAACATTCTACTCATTAGCATGTTCATTTATTATCAGTGACAGGAAAGCTATTGTCAGCTCCTGGAAGAAACTCAGATCTGGCGCTGGTGGCAGGAATAAAGCTGGAGTCAACCTTGTCCTCTGGTCAGTACTTTGATTTTATGTACTGTGTAAATGGCGTTGTAAGTTTATTTGCTTACAACAATTTTATTCATTTCTATCACTAGTTTGTACTACAGTAAATACTGTTGTTTAAATTCTTCAGATCTTAATTATCTGATTTATTGCCTGTCTTATTTCCAATCGACAAATGAAATACGTTGTAACATATCACAAACATGTAACATAGTTTAACTCTCTGTTTAACTGTTTAATTAAATCAACCAATCAAAATGGTTGTTGAAACACATCCTCAATACATTACGACATAGCTAAACTCTCTGGTTTACTGTTTAATTACATCAACCAATCAAACAGGTTGTTGAATCACATCCCCAACATGCGCTCACGATTCACCAAGTTCGATGCCACTCAGTCTGACGCCGCACTACAGAGTAACGAAGAGTTCAAGAAACAAGTTGAACTCATCACAGGAGGTGTGGAATCTCTGGTCAACAATCTGGACGATCATGTCAAACTACAGGCCGCCATGGAGAGACTCGCTGACGTTCATTTGGCCATGGATCCACCCATCGGCCTGAATTTCTTTTCAGTAAGCTTTTATTGCAATTCTCAAACATATACTTTGACAAGACAGTCTATTGTAGCATTCTATTTGTAGAATCGGGCTTTAAACGTAAAAACTTTGTGGGCAAACTAGTAAAAAAAAAACTTCTTCAAAATACATGCCAAAGTATTGAGAGCCAATATTGTCAGATGAAGTGAAGATTCGCCAGTTTCCGTAACCATGGCTAATGGAGAACATTATGTCTAAAACAAAGCCCAGCGGTCTTTACATCCCTTATTAGATTTAGGTAACCATTTTAAACAGGTTGGAGGTAAGAAACCTCATCAGCATCTGATAAAATCCCGAATCCTGGTAGAAAGCCCCCCCCCCTAATAAATAAATTTACCGGGCACATTTTCACTTCCTATATTAGCCCTGTGTAGGATTCACTTTCTATATTTCAATTTTTACATTAAATTGGTTACCAAGTTTGTTCAGTGTCAATATGAATGATTTTGTGTCCTTGTGTCTGTCACTACTAGAAGGAAAAACAAATTAATGAGTACATTAAATTATTTTGCGTCTATTCCACAGCCACTTGAGGAACAAATCCATGACTACATTGAGTCAGCTCTGTTTGTTAGAGAGGGCAGTGATGAAGCCAGAGGATGGACCAGACTGTTCACTGCATTGAACCATGTTGTCAAAGAACGTAAGTACCACATACATAAATAAACTATTTTAAAGAACACATTTTTTAATCGTGCACATAGTAAAATTTATATAGCTATTGTAACTTACTTCATATTTTATCGTCTACTGCCTACTCCACAGGTACCATACTGAAACTTGTGTCTGACAGGTGAGTTACCGTAGTTGAAATAAAATGAGATAGAATTTATCATTAAAGAACGTTATGCAACAAAGTAAAAGATTCTAGCACTACGTTAAAATATTTATTGACTCTACATCATGCTAAACATTTTAATACTTCCACTTTATGAAGAGACTTTATGTTAAACATACCTGTTTCTTTAACAGTGACAGAAAAGCCCTCAAGAGTTCCTGGGCTAAACTGACCGAAGGCGGCAAACAAAACGCTGGAATCGACCTGGTGCTCTGGTAAGTATGGACTGGTTTAATGATGGGAAAACCTGTATAAAGCTCACTACAACATTCATAAGTAAATAAATAAATTAAAAGTAAATGAACTAAAAACAAACGACTCATTGGTCATCTGTACTCACCAGGATGTTGGCCAATGTCCCCAACATGCGTGACAGATTCACCAAGTTCAACGCCCACCAACTTGACGATAAACTGAGAGCCGACCCTGAATTCATTGCCCAGGTCGACCGTATTGCAGGTGGATTAGACTCATGGATTTCAAGTTTGGACAATGAAGGTCAATTCCAGGCCTCCATAGACAGGCTGGTTGATGTCCATCTACACTTGACACCCAGTGTTGGTCTTGAATATTTCGTTGTAAGTATACAGATCCACACATTAATCTATAGTAAGCTACACAAAAGATAAAACTAATTATTGGTCTTGAATATTCAATTGAAATTATTTACATTAATACATTTCCCTAAAGTACACTGGGCGGCATTTTTTTAAAAATACAAGCCTCGAATACTTATATACAATTGTTGTTCCATTCTTTCGCACACTTAAAGTGACCTTATGTTACGATCTTTAATTCCAGCCTCTTCAAGAAAACATCCATTCCTACATTGAGAAAGCTCTCGGTGTGAGCGCTGATAGTGATGAAGCCAAGGCTTGGACAGACTTACTCACTGCTTACAACACAGTCCTCAGAGAACGTAAGTAGAATAATGATTGTTGTCTTCGGTGTATAAAGTACTTATGTCATAGTATGTTTATTTATTTATTTATCTAAGCTTTTCAATAATTGCTGTGTACTAAAAGTCTGATTTAAAACAAATAAAAAGTAATAAACAAAATTAGTGTTGCTTACATTCCCAACTATCAAAAGACCAGATGGTGTAGACAAATTCTTCATTTTGAAAACATCAAAATATATCATCAATATTCAGTCCAGATTTTTATTCAGTTTCTTTCTCTCTCAACAGATTCTCTCCAGAAAATTGGTCTCTCTGAGAAGTAAGTCATGATATATTAAAACAGGTCCCACAAGTAGATCTTGATTAGTGTATTATGTCATATAAAATGATGCCATCTCATATAGTCTGTATTTCTTAATATATACAGCTCTATCGTCTCATGTATTTACAGTGACAGAAAAGCCCTTGACAGTTCATGGAAGAAACTGATACAAGTTGCTGGCGACAGACAAACTGCTGGAACCAATCTTGTTCTTTGGTGAGTACCGGTTGTAGATTGTTGTTATTGACTTGATTTGATCAACAAAACCATCAGCGATGAGACATATCAAGCGTCCATTCAGTATTTTATACTCTGTTGTTGTACATCAACAGGTTGTTCAACAACGTCCCCAACATGCGTGACAGGTTCACCAAGTTCAACGCCCACCAATCAGATGACGCCCTGAAGGCTGACCCTGAGTTCCGTAAACAAGTTGACGTCATCACTGGAGGTGTGGAGTCCTTCATTAACAATTTGAATGACCCAGCCAAGTTACAGTTCGCCATTGAGAAATTGGTTGAAACTCACTTGAACTTTGTGCCAAGTGTTGGTCTGGAATATTTTGAAGTGAGTGTTAGCTACTAGTTAAGCTCGACATTACTTTTTTAAATGTGTCTTTTGAACAAAAAAAAGGTTCACTTTGCCCTTTATGGGTCGACAGGGCAGATAAAGTGTAGGATTCATCTGTTTTATAGCCAAGAATTGAACTGGGACCGTAAAGTTTGCGGTCAAGCGTTCTATACAGCTCGACCATCAGTCACCCTTTCTAATAAAAACGTAAATGTATTTTTAGATTTTTTCTAAAATACATTGTTATATTAATTTAAAGCGTCAAAAAAGCAATAAAATATAGTTGATGTTTTTACCACATTGATCTCATTACTACCCTTTAATCATTCGTTAAGTAGATTATATCTGTTTAGTTATATCTAAATATCTGTTTAGTTATATCTAAATATCTGTTTAGTTATATCTAAATATCTTTTTAATTATATCTAAATATCTGTTTAGTTATATCTAAATATATGTTTAGCTATATCTAAATATCTATTCAGTTATATCTAAATATATGTTTAGTTATATCTAAATATCTGTTTAGTTATATATACAATTCTGTTTACTTCATGTCTATTTACTAATTTTTTTGTTTACTTTAAAACAAGTTTACAGAAAATCTGTTCACTACTTACCTGTGTATACTTAACTCAATACATGTTGACATTTTACAGGCCATAGAACACTACGTCCACCTGTACGTTGAGAAAGCTCTTGGAGTCAGTGGATCAAGTGATGAATCCAGAGCCTGGACAGATCTATTCGCTGCATTCAATAAAGTTCTCAGGGAACGTACGTATAATCTTTTGTGTTTTATTAATTATGTGTAAAGAAAACACACATTGTTATATTAACCTTTATATTTGCAGAAATATGGGAGTCATTTATTGGTTTACAGTCTATCGATTTGTTAGATATACTCGAAAGAGAACATTGAAAATATAATATATTAAATCTTAATTATACAACAGTAATAGACGAAATATTAATATAAAAAGTCAAGTGTATTAAGACACACATAAAAATTAACATTGCTCTACAAAGAAAATTATGAATGAAAAAAAAAAAGAACCATGGGATGCATTCAAACAAAGATTGTTTCTTTAATTAATCCACAGAATCTTGGCTGAAAATCGGTGTCTCTGAAGGGTAAGCAGTGACTTTTTTTTATTGTGGCTTCTTTTTTTGTGGCTTCTTTCAAAGTGGCTTCTCTTGTATTGTTTTTCTGTTGTAGTGGTATTTATTGTAGTTATTTCTTGTGCTGTGGATTCTGTTGTAATGTATTATTTTTTTTTATTTATTAAAACATGTATTTGTAAATAATGAAACATTACAGTATTTAGAATTAATTAATGCAAATTAACTGAAATGACTTTATTTCATCAGTGACAAGAAAGTTCTGCTCAGCACCTGGAAGAGTTTATTAGCTGGAGCAGGAGGCAAACAGAATCTTGGAGCCAACTTGGTTCTCTGGTAAGTCAAAAACAGTTGTAAGACTGAATGGTCCTCTGGTGAGACACTTTTCTTTGTAAAGTTGAGTATTTCTATAGTAAGTTACATAACTTTGTGAGACTGACGGACTTCTAAACCTATAAGCATTTATAAAGCTACCACCTGTGAGACAGTCAATTGAAAAATGAGCTTCTTTTTTACAAAAAATAGGATGTTTAACAATGTGCCCAACATGCGTGCACAATTCACTAAATTCAACGCCAACCAACCTGATGATGCCCTGAGACGTGACCCCGAGTTCATCCTACAAGTGAATAGAATCATTGGAGGCTTGGAATCTTTCATCAACAATTTGGCCAGCCCTGGAAAACTCCAAGCTGCTCTTGAAAGACTAGCCAGTGTACACTTGAACAGAATCCCAAGTATTGGAAATGAATTCTTCGGAGTAAGTTTGGCATAATTTTGCATATAATCAGGTATCATTGCAATAAGTGTTATACTCTGCCAATTTAATATGTAGTAATAGTAATCAAACAATTTTAAGACATTATTGTATTTATTGGAAATAAATTGAGTTGATAAGAATAGATTTTTTTGGTCTCAGACCAAAGGCTAATTCCTTGATAACGTAGAAATAACATAAAACAACCTAGCCCCGTAGCGTGAAAATTCTACAGCAGGGGCCAGGCAATAGCAGGGGGCAGGTAATACATTTTACTAAGTAGAGCAAATAAGCAGAGGGGGCCAGACAAAACGCAAAGGGGGCCCAGCCCCCAGGCTCCCCCGCACGCTACGGGTCTGAAACAACCTGAACAATATCATAAACATATTTTTTAATGTATGTTTACGACTTACTATAATCATATGAGACATAATAAACAGTTTTAATATCAAATGCAACACTCCTTCAAAGTGTGTGGCAATGGTGGCTAAAATGAGCTCTTAAAGCCGCACATAACTCTATGTTCAGTTCCATCATTTTTTTCTTTTTTTTTCGTAATAAAATATCTTTTTATTGCTAAATTGTCCACATGGTGCGCCTCTGTACAGATTGTTTAGCTACTTAAAAACCTGAATTCACTTCTATTCAACCTTATATAAGGCAACCATGCTTTATATAAAAATATATAGCTTAATTGAAACACAAATTTGATAACATTGTTATATTCTATTATGGTATCTTTCAACAGCCACTGAAAGACAACATCCATGTGTTCATCGAGAAAGCTCTGAATGTAGCCGCTGGTAGTGAAGAAGCCAAGGCATGGACAGATCTACTCACTGCCTTCAACAAAGTTCTTAGTGACCGTGAGTACATAAGTTAGACATTGCCTACATATTATTTCTTGAATAAATACGGACTTACATCATCAAATGTCCCAGAAATGAACATTTATTTTTAATGAGACATAAATCTAATGTTTCAATCACATAAATCTAATGATTCAATCACATAAATCCAATGTTTCAATCATTCCACAGAGGCAATTCAAAGGATCGGTCTCTCTTTCACGTAAGTTCCACTGATCCAAATGTTTATGTTTTAGCACAGATAACTGACGATATGTATAATTTATATAATAGATATTTTATTTTGGAATTTGTTAGCTCAATGAGCTCTTATTTTCGTTTGGCTAAACTTTAATTCTTAATGTCACGTTAGTACACACCCATGTCACTTTATGTTCACAGTGACAGAAGAGCTCTGACAAGTTCCTGGAAGAGATTGACAGGTGGAGCCAATGGACTTGAAAATGCTGGAGTCAACCTGGTACTTTGGTGAGACACAGATTAATTATATAGAACTTTATCGAACTCTTTTTATAGTAAAGCTATATGTCTTCTGAGCTATAAATCACAATACATATAAATAATCTATCAGGATGTTCAACAATGTGCCCAACATGCGTGCCAGATTCACCAAATTCAACGCCAACCAACCTGATGATGTCCTGAAGGCTGATCCTGAGTTCCTCAGACAAGTTAATGTCATCATCAACGGACTGGGATCTTTTGTAGGCAGTGTTGACGATCCCATCGCACTGCAAAATAACTTTGTCAGACTGGCTGACTTCCATCTGAAGTTGGATCCAAGTGTTGACCTTAGCTACTTCGAGGTTAGTTTTATACTTGGACTGCAGGTTGTATGGTTCAGTAATTTGTTACTTATGTCTGGACATGTGGTTGCATAGATGAGAGCTGGTCTAGGTTGAGTAGTCTGGTTCCATGATTCCGCAGATTGACATGTATTAGAATACTTTGCACTTCCACCTATTATTTCAGTTTTATCGTTCCATTTATAAATGTATTTTCCAGCCCCTACAACAGAACATTCACCAGTTCATCGAACAATCTCTGGGTGTATCATCTGACAGTGATGAAGCTCAAGGCTGGACTGATCTGTTGGCTGCTTTCAACAGAGTTCTCAAGAATCGTAAGTAAAATATTAATTTTTTTAAGTCCTTATCAATTAAGTTGAAAAGTAAAATTTTCTATTAGTAAGTCTAAGTATGTTTCCTTAATGTGTTGTACAAAAATAAATGTATCTATTTTTCGCAACTAGTGTTCTATTAATACTAGTTCTAGCTTATTAGTAAACATAGTATAATAAAAAAAATATTTTGAATGTACGAATGTTGTTTCAAGTCAATAGTATAATCTCACAGTTTATCTTTTTTGTTCCAGGTGCTATTGTGAGTGTTGTGTCTGAAAAGTAAGTTGTTAAATTTAACTCTACTATTATATATTTCTCAAAGGGTTTTAATTAATACATAACTATTACAATACTTTTGGCCATAATATTTCATATTCTTTCACACAAATCTAAAGCAATGGTTCTTTAATAAAAAATAACATATATTCACTCCCTCATGCAGCTATTTTCTCAACTGACGATGCTTCACAACTGCATACATGTATAACAATAGTCTCATATTAAATATTATAACACAACCTTATACATGTATAATAATAGTCTCATATAAGATATTATAACACAACTGCAAATATGTATAACAATTGTCTAATATTGGGGACGGGTGGTCGTGCGGTGTAGAGCGCTCGACTGTCGACAAGAGTCTTATATTAGACATTATAACACAGCAATATACATGTATAACAATAGTCTTATATATGAAATGATTGTTCCAGTGACGTCAAAGCCCTAACCAGTTCCTGGGCCAGACTAACAGCTGGAGGCAAACAAAATGCCGGGGTTAACTTGGTCCTATGGTAAGTTTTGAAAATAACACACAATGTTCATAATATTAGTTTAACTCTCTTTTTGTTATTCACTGTCTTTCACTCTATCTTTCTCTCCTTTCAACTTAGTTGAATTTAAAAAAGTAACTAATAACATGTTTAGAAGAAAGAATCATACTAATTTCATTTTTTTTTAAATCTCATTCACCAGGATGCTCAACAATGTCCCTAACATGCGCAACAAATTCTCCAAATTCAACGCCAACCAGCCTGACGATGTCCTCAGAAGTAATGCAGAGTTCCAGAAACAAGTCGGTCTAATAGTTGGAGGTCTGGAGTCAATTGTTAATAATGCTGGTGATGTTGGCCGTCTAATTGCAGTGCTGGAGAGACTTGCCGATGCTCACTTAAACATGAGACCAAGTGTTGGACTGGAATACTTCGGAGTAAGTTAACATTTTGTCTTACATCATCTATCTAGTTGAACTAGCAGTTTTAGTTAAACGTATGCCATGTTTATTTCATGTTTAAGTATCTAATATAATAATAGCGGTGTAGGTTTTGCGTTCAATCGAAAGTGGAAAACAAGAATTCAAAATGGCGTCTTGCGTCTCGATTCGATAAATTTTTTTTTTTTTAATTGACAGTTTTGAATAGTTTCTGCGATTTTCAAACATGAAACCCAAAGGCAAAAATGTGAAATAATTCCATTTAAATATTCGTTTGTTTATTTTTGTTTTATTTCTACAACGATCTTTAAATTGTAATGAAAATCATGCAGAAATCGGATCTGTCCGAAACCAAAAAACAACCTTACTACCGATCAAACCTAAGGGAATATAACTCTATGCAAAGGTCTTGCAGGATACAGCTAGTACAAAAATAATCTTACATACTTCAAATTTAGAAAAAAATACAACTAAATTAAAAAAAAACATAAGTCAAGTGCAAGTTATGATTTTGCATCTATTTAGGAAAAAACAAAAATCTCCCCCCCCCACCCCCACCCCAACCATGAATGATCAGAAAAACAATAGTGCGTGCTGTTCTTACGATTTGGGGGTCCTAGGCAAGGTTCCATTTGGATCTATGCGCGAAAATGTTGTCATGGCCTCAGATTGCAAATCCTGGTCCAATAATAACTCTTGAAAACTGGTAACTCCACTAACCCCATTATTTCAATCGTGGACACTTCTATACACCTTTGACTCAGACAGTAGATATGCAACATTTGACTCAGACTGTAAACATGCAACATTTGACTCAGACAGTAAACATGCAACATTTGACTCAGACTGTAAACATGCAACATTTGACTCAGACAGTAAACATGCAACATTTGACTCAGACTGTAAACATGCAACATTTGACTCAGACTGTAAACAAGCAACATTTGACTCAGACTGTAGACATGCAACATTTGACTCTCACTGTAAACATGCAACATTTGACTCTGACTGTAAACATACAACATTTGACTCTGACTGTAAACATGTTCTCTATCTGTCTCTGTCAATGTCTACAGCCACTCAAGGACAACTTCCATTTGTTCATTGAGAAAGAACTCGGTGTTGGTGCCGACAGCGATGAGTCCAAAGCCTGGACAGATGTACTTACTGCCTTCAATGAAGTCTTCAAATACGGTATGTAATTACATTGTCATGTGTTTGGATACCAATGATATATTTTTAAAAAAATATTTTCACACGTTTTATGTATAACATATTAATACCGTATTTGTATAAAAGATGTATATTTTATAAATGCAAAAAGAGCTCACTTAGTTTGAATCCGAAGATTTATACTGTGACGTTTCTAATTCTCTAATTTTAGTAAAATATATTGAAAAAGGGAAGGAATATGAACGCTTAGCTTAAAATGGACACCTTCTAATAGTTTGGGAGGTGAAGGTGTTGTTCTTTGTGCGAGCCACAAACTCTGGTATCAAGCCATGGCTACAGAAGCATGTTAATCTTACTTCATCTGTAAGAAGGCCCTGATAGGCTAAGGAATTATTCACTTGTTTAAATATTTGGAAGTTGGTATAATATGTTCATGACTGTCAAAAAAACTGTTATGGCAGTCAATAAACCATCAACTGTATCATTTTCTTCCTGGCAATAAGAAGGTGATCGTCTAAAAATATTCAATAAGGGAAAAAAATGAATGTTAACTATTGAAATAAAAAATAGTAATCTGACAAACTAAATGGAATTTCAAGTTGTAGATCCATAAATATGTGAAGTTATATGTGAAGATGTATGTGAAGGCATATGTAAAGATGTATATAAAGGTATATGTAAAGATGTATGTGAAGGCATATGTAAAGATGTATAGAAAGGTATATGCAAAGATGTATGTGAAGGTATATGTAAAGATGTATATAAAGGTATATGTAAAGATGTATGTGAAGGTATATGACGGGGTAAAGGCCACTAATGAGGTCGATGAGATCTGCAGTCCTGTTTTTTATGTACTAAAAAATACCACAGGTGGTGTAATTGGTACTTGTTGTACCAAGCAGCTTTACTCGAGTACATTTTTGGAGCACTTGTACTCGTACTTGTACCTTGGGTATTTCATACTTATAGTCTTACTTGCATTGTTTAAAACAAGCGTATTTGAGCTCGTACTTTCACCTTGGGTGCTTGCATAGTCAGTACTTGGAACACTTATGAAAAATACAGTACAGAGGTTGTCAACATAGATAATTTTATCAAAACGTTTGCAACTGTAATCCGCACAAACTAAACAAAGATCCGCATTTTGGTATATGACAGTATCATATGAGTAAAAACGTCTTCCTTTGCATATTGACATATTTTAAATTATTTTCACAGATTCTATCCGTAAAATCGGACTTACATCAAGGTAAATACCTTATGTCTTATTGAATTTTTTAATCCCATTCAAGTTGTTTATATTATGTTAAACGTACATAACGTAGCATTAAACAAAGAAAAGAACATTTAGAGCATATGTTATTTCTGCTGAGCCGTTGTTTACTTGTAATATAATTAATTATCTTGAAAATAAATTTATTATAAAAATAGATGATTTTGATTGGTCATTTAGATTTCAACAATATATTATGTATTAAAAATTCAGTTGATTTTCAAAGTAATGGTTTATTCATCCGCTAAGATTTGTAGTTAGATATAACTCAGTGGCTCCGGCACCAGCCAAGACCATTATATTAGGGTATAAGGAACATAGCATATATAAATTTATTTTTTTTTCAGAATTTTTTTTTCAGGATTAGGGTTAGGGTTAGGGATAGGGTTAGGGATAGGGTTAGGGATAGGGTTAGGGATAGGGTTAGGGATAGGGTTAGGGATAGGGTTAGGGATAGGGTTAGGGATAGGGTTAGGGATAGGGTTAGGGATAGGGTTAGGGATAGGGTTAGGGATAGGGTTAGGGATAGGGTTAGGGATAGGGTTAGGGATAGGGATAGGGTTAGGGATAGGGATATGGTCAGGGATAGGGTTAGGGTTAGGGTGTGGAGCAATATTATCTATGGCTGGTACCCGAAGTAAAAAAATACGGGTTCTGTCAGGGACAGAACCGTAGCCACTCCGTAGTTATAATAATACATAAAATTACATCATCATAAACCTAACGTTTTGTTTATCTAATAATCAAAACTTTAAACAAATAGTGAATTGATCGATGTAATAGAGATATAAAACTTCAATCTAAATACTTCGTAGCAACTAATTTAATACTTGAATATTTATATCAATATTTCAATAGTGACAGGTCAGCGCTTCAAAGTACCTGGGCACAATTGACCGCCGGAGGCAAACAGGAAGCTGGTGTCAACCTTGTCCTCTGGTCAGTTAAAAAGATTTACTATTCATTTTATTTAATGATCGCTAAACAATAAAAAAAATATTTTTTAATTAACATTAGTGAAATCTTCTACTAAAAATTGATGTGTTGAAACCATCTTGGTCTAGTAATTGAAAACTTGATATTGTACTTTTTGTATGTGTTCGTACCAACAGGATGTTAGACAACGTTCCCAGAATGCGTGAAAGATTCACCAGGTTCAACGCCCGTCAGTCTGATGATGATCTCAAGGCTGATGCCGAGTTCCAGAAACAAGTCGGTGTCATCATTCAAGGTCTGGAGGATCTTGTCCAAACTGTTGACCAGCCCGCTCAGTTACAGGCCAACCTTGAGAGACTGGTCGATGCCCATCTCCACATGAGACCAAGTGTTGGGCTGGAATACTTCGGAGTTAGTTGATTTTTTGTGTAAATCATTAAAGACGAAAATCAGATGATTCAAGAAATTAAGATTATATGGAATGTTCTAAACATAACAAATGGATAACATAACGCTTAATCAAGCTAACTCTTACATAGTGGCGTTACTTACATTAGTGTCGCTAGATTATCATGCCTAATAGTACAAAAGAAGTGAAAATACCAAATCTTGATTAATGTAAAGTTTCTGTGCATCAAATTAATAAAAACCACAAAGTTAAACTCTTCATTTTCTATCATTTAAAAATTTTCTATCATTTTACTTTGACATTTATTGCATTTCTTATTTAACCCATGAAACAACCCCAGTAAAGTGTTTTCTGTTTTATCTTCAGCCACTCCAACAATACATCCATCTGTACATTGAGAAAACTCTTGGTGTCAGCTCTTCAAGTGTTGAATCTAAAGCTTGGACCAACTTGATTGGTGCCTTCAATAAAGTCCTCAGAGAACGTATGTAAAGCTATCTTATTTTTATTTTATTTTTTCATAATTTTGCGATTGAATTATTATTTTACTCAATAATGTCGTCACAAAACGATGATTTTATTCATTTTAATATGAAAAAGGGGTATAAACATTTAGTGTTAAATAACCAAATTATAGATGAACTTATAAAACAAATCAGAAATCGGCTTAGACCATACAAATTATCAGGATAGACTGTTATAATACTTTAGTCATCAGTTTTGTTATAGGTCGTAATTTCATTTTAATTATAAATATGATTTAGGTGTTTAAATATAAATATCTCTATGTCTCTACAGATTCATTGGATAAAATCGGTCTGTCAGAAAAGTGAGTTACTTATAATCTCTTTTTATCGCTGTTTAAAACTTCTTTGAACTATTAGATGTTTAATATTTTCGATCGATCAATTGTGTGACATTATAAATCTACAAATCTGTTTCAATAGTCATAGAAAATGGCCATCAAATTTATTCTACTGAAGATATTGTTTTCAGAATTTATTTTTTTTTTACAAAAAAATAAAAATTAAACGATATTAACTACTTTTTACATTTTTAACATTCAGCCATTGTATGGTTTACCATTGTTAAATTAAAAATAAAAACTTGTATTGTACGGTAATGATAGGTTAAGATTCATTTTGCTACACATATAAAAACATGTTGACCTATTTTTCTCCAGAGACAGAAGGGCACTGGTCAACACATGGCAGAGACTTAAGAACAGAGCTGGAGGTAGACAGAATGCCGGAATTGACCTAGTGCTGTGGTCAGTAAATATGGCTGCTTTCTATAAGTCTTGCAGCTTGATTTAAATAACACATCTAAAAAAACACATACTAGGCTGTAGAAAAAATAAAATTATATAATTTAATACACAGACAAACTTTTTGAACAGAGAGAACACCTTGATTAATAAATCTACGCACCTATGAACAACACACAATCTAGATAAAATGAGAAAACACTTTTTTTAGATATCTTATGGCATGTATATAATAAACCAGATTTGATACAAAGGTTTGAGTTGTCAGGTTTATTTAGACTTCGTTAATTATAACTTCTCTTTTTTATTTTCTCAACCTTGTTTAAAGAAGTTATTACAGGCTCAGCTTTGTAAGAGAATTTCTTTTTTTAATCACAAATAAAAAAATCGTGTAATTCTTTATCACTTTGATATTTTTTTTTTAATTTTCTATTACGCTAAACAGGATGTTTGAGAACATTCCCAACATGCGTGACAGATTCACCAAGTTCAACGCCTTCCAGTCTGACGCTGCACTAAAGAATGACGTGGAGTTCCAGAAACAAGTGACTTCCATCATTGGAGGTGTTGAGGACTTGGTGGACAATGTCAACAACCCTGGTCAGTTCCAAGCTGCCCTGGAGAGACTGGCCGCAGTCCACAAGAACAAAACACCAAGCATTGGTCTCCAATACTTTGGGGTAAATTTGAATTCATACTTTGATTTTTATCAACCTAATAATTTTGCTCGGGATGTAAAAATTTCCAATGCCACGTGATGTAAACAAATTACTTTAGCTAGTAATGTATGATAAGATTAAAACTAATTCATATTTGATCATTGCCCCTTGTTTTTACATACGACAAGCGTAAAAGATCGATCCTATTATACAGACTGCATCGATCATATTTTCATAAATACATGTATGAGATTTTTTTGTTCATTTTAAATGATTTCTTTCCATTCATTATGAAACCATGATTTTATCAAAAGAAGTATATTGAGCCCAACCACCCTCCGGAGATTTCACAATGTCTGATTCTTTGTTTCTTCTCTTTCTCCAGCCATTACAACGGTACATCCGTCTATACATTGCCAGAACTCTAGCTGTCAGCAGTGACAGTGATGAAGCCCAAGCTTGGACCAAATTATTCACTTCTTTCAACAACGTACTCGGTAGTACTTTATAAGTACTGTGCATTAATTTAGTCATTGTTACACTGTAAATTGAAATTCATTAACTTAGAAGCTTAACAAAATGTTGAATGTATAAAAGATTATGTTTATAAAAGCATAATAAATTGTTAAAATGCTAAAAGTGTTTTATTAATATTATTATTATTATCTGTACAGTATTTATGTAATCATTTCTTTTTACGTGCTCTTATTTAACTTTACTTTCTGTGGGTGTTTGACTAGGTTTGTCTGTAATTCTTGTAAATCAAATTTGGACCTGTCCTAATTTAGATAACAAGCTCAAATTTAGCGCACGTGTAATAATCTACATGACAATACTTGATTTGAATAATTTCGAGTTCCTGAATCGAATCTTGTAAAATTACGAAGCTAATTACTTTTCAGTAAAAAATATTTAAAATGGGAAATAATTCATCTTGAGATAATCATGTCAAAATACACCCGAGTACTGTTCCGGAACATGTGTGTGCAAAATATTAAACTTGTTTTTGTAAGTCTTATATAGACAAGCCAAAGGATTCTAAAGTCTGCAATAAAATTTAGATTTTTTTTTAACTAAAAAGTATAATATAAACCAAAACTTCCTAAAAAAAAGTAAAAAAATAATAATAATAATTCGTTAAATCATAAAATATGCAGGCCTATATAAATTGTCATAACTAATATTAAAAGGGTGGCTGAGTATAATAAAGCTGACTAAATTGGAATCAATACATCCATTTTACCGAGTTGTGGCACCTACGCTTACGTTTATCAGCAATAACAATTAATATGTGTATGATATAATGAATAATTATTTTGCATGTTTAGTGCATTTGAATAAAAAGCCTATTTTGTGTACTTTCTTTGTAATTTATGTCAGTGGCATTTAGTGGGTTTTTTTCCATAACAATATGAGCCACAGTGTAATCTATTGTGTTTAACAAACATAATAGATTACAAACATTGTTGTTTTTATATCAGCCAGAAAAAGGTAATGCCCCTGACAAGCACAAACACCCCTGCCATACATAGGGGCACGGGTAATTTCAGAAAATAAAACATTTGTTAGGGTTGACTCCCCCTTGCGTCCTGTTTACTGTGTTATGGAAAAAAACAAATAATTTAAACCTAATACAACTATTCGTTTCTGGGATAAGATATACTTGTTAATTAAAAAAGGTATTTTTTACTGTTTATTTATTTCAAAAATTAAATAAGGTTCCCTGAGTTCTAACGGGGCAGAATTCATCTGTTTTTATAACCTCGACATATGAAGAGATTGCACAACGCCCAGCCCCTTTACTTCCACAACATAAGTCAGGTACACATGTGGGACGCCTTTGCACCAAATCTCACTTAGAAATATTCCATAGTTCTCACCGAGGATCTAACCCAGGACTCTCAGGTCGACAGTCGAGTATCTACACCACCCGGCCATCCTTCCACATTTCATAGATTAAGGAATATAAAATTGCACGTAGTTAGGTTGTTGGGCTTCTTTCAAACACAACAATAGATGAAATACTTCTTTTGTATGAAAGTGTTGTATGAGATCAAGCCTATAGACCATAAGAACTTCAGGGCAAGACATTCTTGGGTTCATTGGGTTGGGTACGAAATTAGCGTTTCAAAACTTTGTTTATGACAGTCAGTACGTCAAACCAATGCTACTTACACAATAATATCAAATTTCAGACATGTAAGAAGTAATGTAATGTTTATGGTCATGGTTGCAGTATGTCTTGAAGAGGTGCAAACACCTGGAAAAAATACTGATAAGGAGATAGAATTAAAAGAAAAAAAATGAATACAATTCATGTGACGAAATCAATGACGAAGTATATTGCAGATATCATTGTTTTATTTTAAGAAAATCTTTTTTTTTTTAATGAATTGTGACTAAAATGAATGTCATCTGAGGCGAAAAATGTAGATGTCAATGAAATGTTAATGAAGTGACGCTTTCTTCCAACAAAAGACATTTTCTTGTACGCCCATAAAAGGTTGTGTAGCCCGGATGTAAAGTATGGCACCGCTTCATGTTGGGGGGTGACTGGTGGGTCTCCCTGACAAAGTTTTGGGCGTTTGTTTTACGTCTTAAATGTTTAATATTGCGTAAATACAAAATAATTAAAACTTAAAAAAAAAACGAAATACATTTTGTCATTTCTTTTACTTATCTGGCGGGCGTCGACGGTTTCATAAAGAGTTTCGGCTTTTTTTGTTTTAACAATATATAATAAGACTGTAAGTTATGACAAGTGCTGTCAGTGAATATTTTAATATTGTTACCAATAATGGTAATTACGGTGCAAACGTAGACAACAAAGTGCTTATCGGACATGCACAATTATATCATCAGCTATAATGGGATTATATCTTGAGCAAACTGGTAGCTTTAAGACTATTTAAAGCAAAACAATTTATGGTTTTACTTTTCATATGGTTAAAAAAAATTCACTCATAATTTACTTCTGATGATATCTCTAATGGCTGAGTGGTAAGTGTTTGATGATCACTTTACAACTGGGTTCAAATCTCTTCTTAATGTGATCCAAAGGAGATTCCGAACAAATTAGGACTCTGGTTTTAATAAAAATAATGTGTTATTATCTCCCTTTACCACAAGTGTATCTTTAAACTATGTCACAATATTTTTTATGTCGTCACATGAAACAATTCGCAAGTTAAGCATTGTTATGCGCTGCAAAATATATCACTATTTATTTTCAAATCCAAAATGCACGCCTACAAACCGGTCCGGGTACCGAGCCTTTGTTTACTAGTCTGCTTAAAATGATGAATTCTAAAAATTATATATGTTTGCAAAACTCATTAATTTCCAAACATTTGTAAGTAAAATGCATTCAGAAACCTATCAAAACCATTCATTCTTTTGAAAGAAACAGACTACAAGCAGTAATAAATTAGGAGAATCATCGTGCTCATTATGTTAAAAATGTGACGTAATGTACGGTTTTCGAAAGAACATATTAGGAATAAGGTTAAGCTGTATATAAAAACATGATACATCTCAGTTAGCAATAATGTTGTTCACAAGTGTTACACTTCTCATTCGGATTTCCTCAAACATGTTGTCTGAAAATCTTCCGTTAACTTTATTATGCAAATTTAATGCGTTTTATAGACTTTGATCTAACTCTTCAAGACTTTTTCAAGTTTCTTTTCATGAAGTTTTCTCATGATCTTAAGACGATCTCTGAAACATTAAATGTGGCAGTTTCGTGTATGATCTTTCAGCCATAACATAACAATCCAGACTGCAATAGACAAAAGAAAAAAAAACAACAATGGACGTCACTTGTGTTCAAAATGGTAACACTGGTATCGGTATATGGAGCCCGAGGCATTTGGTTGATTAGTTGAGAGATACTTACACGTTTACATACAAACACACAAACAAACAAACAAACACACACATATACAATATACACACACACATACACACACACACACATATATATATATTTGTGAGAGAGAGAGAGAGAGAGAGAGAAAGAAAGAGATGGATGGATGGACGAATAGATAGACACAGACAAACAGATAGATCGATATACAGCTTAGATAGATAGAATATAGATGGATAGATAGATAGATAGATAGATAGATAGATAGATAGATAGATAGATAGATAGATAGATAGATAGATAGATAGATAGATAGATAGATTCCATAGGATAGAGATATTAGATAACGAATAAAGTAAACATTGGCTATTCAAAACAAGTCACAATAAAAACAGAGTTTTTAAAACTAACCGTTTTCTAATATTTATTTTGCTTTAAATTTTAATCTTATCATGTATAAATATTAAAGTTTATTTTTGTTCAAAGTACATTAATTCAATGACGTATTCAATCCCATTCTTTTTTCATTTGCTGAACAATACATTTTTTTTAAAACCAGCAAAACTGTCCCTTTGAAAAGAAATCATCCTGTCGCTTATTTAATGTGGTAGTACACAGCACTCGTTTATTGTCTTATGCTCGTACATTGTATTTAGTACTTCCGTATTTCACCTACTTAAATGAATATTTACTTCCCATATAGAAATTTTAATTAATTAAAGTTAATGAAGTAATTAATCAATACCTAAATTAAATTATTGAATCATGCATTGTCATGGAGCGAGAACATGTATGCAAAATTTAAGAAAATCTATCATTAAAAAAGTCCTCAAAAATCGATTACAAAAATGTTCCCTTATATGCTAAACATTTTAATAAACAAAAGTTTCGAGTGGAGAAAACGGTTAGAAAACATATATTTTTTCCTCAACTAAACAGATGTGAACAATCAGATCTGTGTCATCACATGTTGTCTGAAAATCTTCCGCTGACTTTGTTTCAAGACACACAGTCACCCAAATGGTATTTATTCTTATCATTACTTTGTTTTTAAAAGTCATCATTTTCCTTTCGTCCCATTGACCGATAACCTGGGTAATTCAACCGGACGTGTCTAAATGACCTTAGAAGCCCATGCCAACTTTTTTTTCTGTTTTTGTACTTTTTAAAATTGCTTGGTTGCATGTGACATTAGATACCTGACCACCAGACGCTCAATCATCGTTCGTGCCATTCAGGGGCGGACTTATGTCCATTGAGGCTCCGTGCGCAGAACAAAATATTGGGCCCTTAGAAAAAGAGAGACGTTTCAGTGGGTTTACAATCGGGCTCTGTGGGGCCTTAAATATTCAGGGGCCCGTCCTTAAATCCGCCTCTGGTGGCAATGGGGTAATAGGCCGAAAAAAGTTGAGATACACACACAATTATTGTTTGTTAAACATCAGGAAATGACTCCATTAATGCAATTATTAAATACTAACATACACCGCCCTATCAATAGAAATCACTTCTATCAAAATGAAGCCCTAAAACATTAAAGGGCCTATGTACTACTATACAATAGCCTGGGCACTTTCCCGGTGGCCCCACTAGAATAGAGTACTAGTAGCCTCATATCAGAATGAACCATTAAGTTTTTTTTATCCGTATTGAGGGATTCTCTGTGATTTTGTTACTGATAACTTCATACAATAATATCTGAATAACTATTTCCCTCTTATGGAGACATCTGTAGTCCTACTATGTGAAATATGGAAAGATTCATAGCAGATATTTTTTGTCTTTTTATTTGCTAAATTATTAGGCTTAGGCACACAGTAGGCTCAGTCCGGCACTGATAAGTCCTACATGCGATTGTCTAAATTCTTTCCTTTCGAGTGGTTATCATAGATGTCCCATAACATGGAGAGTGGCGCATACCGTATTGACGACGGCTATGAGTGTTTTAATGAGATTGAGTACCTGTGGTTTAAGCCCCAGGTAGATACCACACTCTAGCAAAAAAAACAAAGAAAATTATGCTTTTTCGTTTCAAAAAAAGTTTAATTTGTTGTTGTTTTTATAAAAATCCCAGCCATTGTATGATGTTAGTGCTCCTCTACTCTCGGAACTTTTCCTCACCATTGGTAGCTCGTATGCGTCGAAGTTTAATAGGCCTATTTTGAGTTGAAATTCACAAAATTCAGGTTTTTGTCAGTTACAATTTACATAAGAATTGTAGTTTGAGTTGTGCAGCCAAACAGGTCAATAAAATAGGGGAGGGATGGGCCGAAACACCGTTGTTTAATTTTTCGGACTTTTCAGATCTGGAGATGATCAAAAAATTAATAAAACTCGTACTGTGTGCCCCAATAACTGGGCACTGCCTTGGATATATTTATCTTAATTTTTAAAGTTAGAATAAGTTTTTTTTGTACTATTTCTCCGCAGTAAAAGTTTAATTATAATAAACTGCCTCACGAATAGTCTAAATAATTATAATATAAAGTACAGGCTATAATATTAAATAAGTATAATAAAAAGTGTAGGGTATAATATTAAATACGTATAATATAAAGTGTAGGGTATGTTTTTGAGATCTTGTGTACAGTAGCCATGTTTTACTTTCGTGATATTAAAAGGATGACAGCGGAAAAATGTCCAGGTGACTTCTTATTATAGAAATGAGGAGAAAAATTTTAACATGAGTGATAAGAAATTTATTGTAAAAAAACATGAAGAGTTAATGTTTAATGAATTGTATAAGAAAGCGACTTGTAACAGTTTATATTTTACATATTAAAAACAAGCAATTTAAGTCTTTTCCGTTTCGGACAAAGGACATTTTAGAACATTTTCGTGTACGCAGTGGCTACGGTTACGCCGGACGAAATCCGTATTTTTTTCCGGGTTACAGCCATAGATTTTGCTGGGTTTTGATAAATAGAGAGGGAAGTAATCATATTGAATAACTGTTACAAAAATAAATAATGATTACGCTCCTTTGATTAGCTTTTATTATTTATATTTAAAATATAAGCAAAAAAGGTACCTAAGAAACTCATATTCGGCCCTGAGAGGTCAAATCGCGAAATGGACTTTTGATGTACACTTGGCAGGCCAAGACCTACAAAATGATATATACATCATGGTTCTAGGGCTTATGGTTGCTGAGATATAGGG
Organism: Bulinus truncatus; assembly: GCA_021962125.1. Taxonomy (NCBI): domain Eukaryota; kingdom Metazoa; phylum Mollusca; class Gastropoda; family Planorbidae; genus Bulinus; species Bulinus truncatus. The sequence goes on along the minus strand of JAGDYQ010000027.1, from coordinate 7,545,317 downwards.
CGCTCCTTTGTTAATATAGCTTATATAGTAAAAAACGGTACTTAATACGCCCCCTCTTTCGGCCCTCAGAGGTCAGATCGCAAAATGGACTTATGGTTGTTGAGATCTAGGGTGATGACGGACAGACAGACAGACAAAACGGGGAAAATGCTCTAAAAATCATAAAAACATCTATTTAGATCAATAGGTTTACATCTAACCAGAAAGTCGAAAGTCCA